>JAQZBX010026007.1:0-29198 GCA_029593785.1 Cabassous unicinctus
CCAGGAGTTCTAAATTTGAAAACATTTATGGAATGTATTATTTTAAAAGGTCAGCTAGAACATATTCTAGAGAAGCAATTAGAAACATATTATTGTGCTAATGCCCCAGCCATTTATGAAAATGTTTGCATGCTTCCTATCTATGCAACATCCATAAAAAAATGGAGGGTAGAGAAACAAAGAATAGACGCATCATGAATATCCCCAAAGCCTGGTGTTTAACTGTTACTTTGTCTATTTTCAGGCCTTGGCTCACAGTTGACAGTAGCAGTGGACATGTATTTTTAAACTCAAGATACAGATAAGCTCATTTCTAAAAGGAAGGGAAAGGAACTAACATTTATTAAATATCTAAAATACCTAAATACCTACCATATGCAAGACTCTCTACCAGAGAATTTGCATATGTTATCTTTTTAATTCCTCAAAATAACTCCATGAAGTAATATTATTATCACCATTTCATAGAAAAGAAAATGGAAATTCAAATATTAAATGATTTACCCATGCTCTCACATTGGTCAGGTATAGAACTGAAGTTTGAATCCAGCTATGACTGATCCCTAGGCCTCCATGCTTCTACTATACCATGCCATTTACCAATAGGTATCAGATTCTCAGGTCATTCCAGCTGAGGGCAACTCCAGCCTCTTTTCCCCTCTTCCACTTAGGATATTTTCTTATGTCTCTATTCAATCTCCAATTTTGGTGATCCTACATATAAAGAAAATGTGTTTGCATGTTCAGTAGTGAGACTATCCTTACCTGGGTGCTGAATCCTCCTTTTCAGATACCTCTCTAGGGCTATATCTTGAAAGAAAACAAAATAAAAGCAAAAGAGGAATTTTTTTAGAGAGCTGAAGAAAATCAGTTATGTAGAAAGTAAAAGGCTATGCAATACCAGGAGGCATATTTTTGGAAAGCTAGGTCCACTGTGCCCAAAGGCACTGTGCTAAGAATTAGAACACAAGGTCAAGTCCTGCCCTTCCAGAAGGCTTAGACTGTCATTAGGAAGAAAGATCTCCCACATAGAAAGTCACTGATTCCTAAGTGGTCCAGGAAGTCCCAGACATAAAGATCCCAACACTCAAATGAACAAGCATCCAAGCAGCCACTGACTATATACAGGTGCTGCTGCACCTGTGCTTTGGAATCTCCCTTCCCAAGAAGATCTGGTGGGAGGTGCCACTGCTGAGCCTTCACCAGAACCAAGAATGCCCTATTTTCATGGACAAGAACCATAAGGAGATGCATTTCTGGGACCCGACAGTGAAGTTTTTTTTAAAAAATAATAATAATGTTACATATTTGTGTTAAATCCCAGTCTTGACCCTCTACAATTCAGTTCCACTTGTGAGTTAATCAGGTATATATGGAGCCATCTGGAAATCTAAGCACCACTTGACATTGCTTCAACCACCATGAATAACATTATTTCGATGGCAAAATAATACTTAGAAGTCTTAATGATAGACTGACAAACCAATGGAACACAGCGTATTTGTATGCTAATGAAGGAGTGGACATGGAAAAGGCTAGCTGTATTTGTATACAAATATTTGACTAAGTGTCAAATGAGTCATGTGGACTAGGGAGAGATTATTGTGGACTGGAATGGCCAGAGAAGGCTTCAGAAAACCTGGCAATTTTATGAGGCTTTGGGAGATAGCCAGGATTCAAACTGGCAGAAGTTGGATAGCTTTGCAGGTATGAGGTGACGTAAGCAAACATTCAGAGTTGGAAAAGAGAAAGACCCATTCAGGCATCCAAAAAGCTTTTCTCATTGGAAAAGAAGGTCTGGTTTATGGGGTAAAGTTTAAACAGTTGTGGCAGTGCCTGTTTTGGTGAAGTCCACTCAGGAGACAGAAAACACCCCAATTATTTCAACAGAGAGAAGAATTTAATATAAGGAATTATTAACTAAGTATAAAGTTGTTAACTAAGTATCTGAAAGAGTAAAAAGAGAACTCTAAGGTATCACAGAGGTAGCAGCTACCACCCTTAGAACTCGGGGGACAAAAGGAAGAGCAATTACTAAACTTTGAAAACTTAGAGGAGGGAACCCTCGTGCCTGAGGCCACTCCTCTGAGGAGGGGTGGCATCCAGCTATGGCTGGAGTCTCTGAGGGGGCACAATGAGATTGACTGGTTCTGCAAGTGGAGAAAAAATGGCAAACTGGATTTGGCTGCTACTATAGGCAGGAACTGCAACTGCTGGAGGGAAGATATGCAGCTGGAGCTACAACCAAAAACCACAAGCAGACAGCAAAAGAGCAAGCAGCAAGTCCCTTCTCCCCCACCAGCCCTATACCTCCCTCTAGCACCCCCTATTGGTGGAGTCTAACAAGGATACAGCTGGCAAAGCAGAAATGCAGTCTGCAGAGTCGTAGCCCAGCCCCTACAAGGTGGAGTATAGACCAGTGGGTTAGAGATGAGAGACAATAGCTTAATAACTGTCACAGGGTCTAATCTAAAATGGCTTAGGCTCAGAAATTTTAACTGTCTCCTGTAAACAAAGGGGGAAAATGTAGTTTGTAAGAAAGTTATATGATAAAAGCAGAATTTTAAAATGTTTAACTTGGTTGCAATGTGCAGGATGGATTGGAATAAAGAGAATAAAGCAGGAAGACCTATTAGGACAACACAATACTTTCGATTAGAGCTGAATAAAGCAGGGAAAATGGAAAGGAAAGGAAAGTATAAATCCAAGACAGAATGGAATGACTGATATGGGAAAGAGAAAGAGTGAGAATCAAAGATGATTAAATATTCTGCCTACATTTCTGTAATATGAGCTTGCAACTGCCCAGAGAGAACTTCATGGACAGTCCTAAGAAACTGTTCTATTTAAATTATGATGAAGGTCACAGCCCAAGTCTGTGGATTTAAAAAATGGATTATTAGGGACTCCCAGTTTCTGCTCCAACATGTAAAGAAGTTGGAAGTCATTTTTCCACCCTTCACAACAGGAAAAAAGGTGAAAAAACTGAAAATCAATTATTATTCTTAGATCCATCAGAGAATTGAGGTCACAGGAAAACCACCCCCCTCCAAAAAAACACTGGAGGACAGGCAAATACAGATAATTCATATCTGCTTACCTGAAGTAGGAGCTGCTGGATCCAGCAACCATTATGAATACTTAAACAGTAACTTTGAAACCTGATGGAGGCTGAGTGTGGACTAGCCTGAGAGTTAAAACCTCCTTGGGTACAGCTAAGGAGGATGCCGCACTTTTGTGGGTTTTACCTCCATGAGTGTTACCAGGTTCTCAATGGTGAAGATTTGGAAAAAATCCCTTTGTGTTTGACTGGTGGAGTGGAGGGGAGTAACCATTTGGAAATAAGACCACTGTACTCTCCATAAGAAAGACCTAACCCAGCAAGGGAGAAGACTTCACCATAGCCTTATCCAACTTGGGGGATAGGAAATTATCCAACTCCAGCCCCCTCTGGTCTCCCCATCTCACATAAGGGGTGAATTTTAAAACTATGAGAAGCACTTGTGAAGGTCACAGACCAGGGTCACAGTCCCACTAAAAGACTAAGATCTAATCAAAGGATTACAGAACACTTCCCCTCCTTACTTATGTACCTTTCTACTCTAACAATAGGGACCCTATACAATAATAGAGGTTACAGCTAAAAGAATTGCAAAGCTTAGGCTCTAAGAAGGAGTTTCTAGGGAAATACAAAGACAAAAGGGGTGATAAAAACAAGGACACTAGAGGAAATTTAAGCCTCAGACATTTGTAGCTACAGCAAACAGTAAACATAGCCTAACTCCTAGCCAGAAAACATTAAACTTCACACTAAAGGTCTATTCACCTTACTTCCTATTACCTAAAACACCATGTCTAGATTTCAGCCAAAAATTACAAAACACACTAAAAGACCAAAAACACATTCTGAAAAAACAAAGCATCAGAACCACTCAGTTATGGCAGAGATGTGGAATTATAAGACCAAAATTTTTAAATAACTATGAATAATAAGAGCTCTAGTGGATAAAGTGGACAACATGCAAGAACAGATCAATAATGTAAGCAGAGAGATGGTAACTCTAAAAAAGAATCAAAGGAAATGCAAGAAATAAAAAGAATTGTAACAGAAATAAAGAATGCCTTTAATGAACAAGGCCAAGAAAACAAGTGATATTGTAAGAGTAGATTAAAAAAAACAATATCCAATTACATGTTATCTACAAGAAACCACTTTAAATATAAAGACACAGATCAAAAAGTAAAGGGATGGATAAAGATATACTATGATAACACTTAACAAAATAAGCCAGACTAGCTATATTAATTTCAGACAAAACAGACTTCAGAGAAGGGAAAATTATCAGGGATAAAGAAGGAAATTACATAATGAAAAAGGGGCCAAATTCTCCACAAATACATAACAATCCTTAATGTATATGTACCTAACAAAAGAGCATCAAAATACATGTGGTAAAATTTGATAGAACTGCAAAGAGAAATAGAGGAATCTACTGCTATAGAGACTTCAACAATTCTCCATTAGTATTTGACAGTTCCAGCAGGCAGAAAATCAGTAAGGACATATTTGAATAGATCAGTATTATTAATCAATTGGATCTAATTGACATCTACAGAATATTTTGTCCAACAACAGAATACCAATTTTTCTCAAGTTCACATGGAACATTCACCAAGATAGACCACATTCTGGGACATAAAACACAACTTAACAAATTCAAAAGATTAGAAATTATACAAAGTATGATATCAGATCACAGTGGAATTAAACTAGAAATCAATAGCAGAAAGATAGCTCCCAAAATATTAGGAGATTAAACATATTTTTAAATAACACATGGGTCAAAGAGAAATTAGAGAAATTTAAAAATATTTTTAACTGAATGAAAATACAATTTTATCAAAACATGTGGGATGCAGTGCTTACAAACAGTGTTAGAAGGAAATTTGTAGCGTTGGATGCATATTTAGAAAAAAAGAAATCAGTAATCTAAGCTTCCACCTTAGGAAACTAGATAAAGAAGAGAAATACAAACCTAAAGGAAGCAGGTGAAAAGAAACAGTAAAAACACAGCACAAATAAATGAAATTGAAAAATAAAAAAAAGGAAAAAATCAACAAAACTAAAAGTTGGTTCTTTAAAAAGAACAATAAAATTGATAGCTAACAAAGGTAAAAGAGAGAAGACACTGATTGCTAACATAGAAATGAAATAGGGGCCATCACTACTGATTTCATGGACATGAAAGGATAATAAAGGGATAACACGAACAGCTCTATGCCCACAAATGTGATAACTATGATAAAATGGACTAATTACTGGGAAGGCCCAAATTACCAAAACTCACATAAGTGGAACTAGGTCATTTGAATAGGCCCATATCTATAAGAAACTGAACCAATAATCAAAAACCTTCCAAAAAAGTAAGCACCAGGTCTAGATGGCTTCACTGGTGAATTCTACAAAACATTTAAGAAAGAAATGATTACTAATTCTCTACAATCTCTTCCAGAAATTAGAAGGAGGGAGAACACTTCCTAACTAATAATTCATTCTATGCATTACCAGCATTACCATAATACCAAAACCAGTTAAAGGCAACACAAGAAAGAAAAGCCACAGACCAATATTTCTCATGAAAACAGACACAAAAATCCTCAACAAGATATTAACCAATTGAATCCACCAATGAATAAAAAAAATTATACACCAACACCAAGTCGGATTTATTACAGATATGCAAGTCTTGTTCAACATTCAAAAATCAATTAATGTACGCCATTGCTCTCCAAAATGTTGGGGACCTTCACGGTAGCACTCATATTATGCACCTTGTCAGCAGCACCGGTGACATGTAACATGGCCGCCAGGGCTGATACAAGAACAGCTTAAGCTATTGTTAGCCTTCTTCAAGGAAGTTAAGAGAGTTCGCGCCAAAAGCATAACCTTCGCGCCAAAAGCATTTCTGCCACCTACCCTAGCAACAGCAGCCACCAATCCCAAACCGCTACCCGTCCTTAGGTCCACCAATCCTCACCCTCTTCCTTCAGAGTATATATACCCTGCCTCTTCAATAAACCTTTGCAGCTTGATCAGAATCCTGTCTTGCTGTCATTCTTCGCGTCTCTTGTCCCATACCATTCTTTTCTTCACAGGACCTGAGCCCCAGTTGATTGTCCCGCGGGACGGGACACCAAAACCAGTGCCGTCTCTAGCTCACCCAGCTCCAGCCGAAGGAGAAGGGGGATAAGTAAGGAGGTCTCTATACTATAGCTTATACAAAGCAGACTGCCTGCAAATCGACCAGCAGTAAAGCACCCAGGAAGCAACTGGCTACGAAAACTGCTTTCAAAAGTGCACCTTCTACTGGAGGGGTAAAGAAACCTCATCTTTACAGGCCTGTTACTGTGACACTCTGTGAAATTAGACATTATCAAAAGTCCACTGAACTTCTGATTGGCAAACTTCTCTTCCAGTGTCTGGTATGAGAAATTGCTCAGGACTTCAAAACAAATCTGCCCTTCCAGAGTGCAGCTATTGCTGCTTTGCAGTAGGCAAGTGAGGCCTATCTTGTTGGTCTTTTTGAAGACACCAATCTGTGTGCTATCCATGCCAAACATGTAGCAATTATGCCAAAAGACATCCAGCTAGCACACCGCATATGTGAGAACATGCTTAAAAATCCACTATGATGGGAAACATTTCATTCTCAAAAAAGAAAGAATTTTTTTTGTCTTCTTCCTATTACCGGAACTTCTGAACATTAGATATTTTTTCCCATTGGCTCAAAAGGTACCTAACTATATGATTGTGAATGGAAAAATGGGGGTCAGAAGTCAGATATTGGCAGTTTTTCCATTTTCATTTGTATATGAATTTTTAATAAAAATGTGGGCATAATTGCAAGTCAAAATGTTTGTGTACAAGTTAAATACAAGTCAAAATGTTTCAGTGTACAAGCTTCAACAGTTCAACTTTATATAACAATGATAAATAAACCTGCCAGCATTTGGATTTTTTTAAAAACAAGTAAATTTCTTATTGATGACAACTAAATGGTGTTTGTAGCATTTTTATCATACAGTAGATTCCATTCACCCACTGAACATTTCTTACTGAATTGTCCTACATGCAAGTGCGTGTTTTTAATGTTTTCTGTCTTCTGTGCTGTTCCTGTAAGTTTGCTATTTAAATACATTAAATTACAAAAAAAAAATCAATTAATGTAATCCATCACACCAACACTCTAAAGAATAAAAACTATATGATAATCTCAATAGATGGAAAAAATCATTTTACACATGATTAAAAACTCTCAGCAAACTGGGAAGAGAGTGTAACTTCCTCAACTTGATAAATAGCATCTACAAAAAAAACCTAACATCATATTTAATGGTGTGAAACTGGATGTTTTCCCCCTAAGATCAGAAACAAGGTAAGGATATTCAAAATCATCCTGGAAGTCCTAGCTAATGCAATAAGACAACACAAGGAAATAAAACTTATATGGATTGGGAATGAAGAAACAAAATTGTCTTTGTTTGCAGATGACATGATTGTCTATGCATAAAATTACAAAGAATCCATTTTAAAAGCTCCTGGAACTAATAAATAAGTGTAACACAGTCACAGGATACAAAGTTAATAGGACAAATATCATAAATGACAAAATTCTATTGCTTTCCTGTATACCAGCAATGAACAATTGGAATTTGAAATTAAAATCACAATACCAAAAGGAAAAAAAAATTCACTTTCAAAGGACAAACAATGTCACTGAGATATGATTTCTCAATACAAACAGTGGACACCAGAAGAAAACAGTGTTGTTAATTTAAAAAGCAGCTAAACTTGAATTTTAGATCATCCACTAATGAGAATTAAAAGTGTGACTTTTGCAGATGATATCACCTAACAACATAAATTAAGAGGCCAAAGACAGCAAGAAAGGATGCATCTCATTGTATATAAATTTTACATTGCCACTGAAACAAAAAATTATTTTGTACACAGAAAGCCTGTAAACAGAGAACTATGTGATGATAATTTCTGTTCAATAAGTAACAAACAGATCTCAAGGAAAAATAATTTAAATGATTAAAAATGGATTGTGAGATAATGGTAGTAAAACAACTGGTTGGTCATTAAAACTAAGACACTAAAATTGGCTCTCTACTTACCTTTTACACCAAAGTAAATTCTAGAGTAATCAAACAGCTAAATAAAAGAGAGATTATAAAAGTAATTTAAAAAGTCAATGGGAGAGTTGTATATAAACTCAGAGTGGGGAAAGTATCTCTAAGCATGGCATGAAACTTAGAACTTCAAAAGAAAAGACTGAAAAAATCAACTACATACAAATTTTAAACTATGAAAAAAAGCAAAATGACTAAGTGAAGGTGGGGGAAACATTTGCAATATAATTGAGAGACAAAGGATTAATTTCCTAAATATGTAGATATCTCTAAAAATAAACAAGATCAGCAAAGTAATGAAAAAATGAAGAGATTATGAATAGACAGTTTACAAAGAAAGGAAATGGAAATGGTTCTTATGAATCAGCAAAGAAGCTCAACATTATCTAGAATAAAAATTTTAAATAAAATCATATGAAATATTTTCAGCTATCATACTGACAAAAATCACATAGTTTGAAAAGGGAGGGAGCATATGGAAAAACAGGTACCACTCATATTGTTGGAGGACAATTTGTCAATATCTTACAGATTTAAAATGTATAAACAAAAAAATAAAAATAAAATAAAATAAAATGTATAAACACTTTGACCAAGAATTGTTACTAGGAATTTAGCCTACTTAAATATTTATACATATATAAAAAATATACATGTATAAGAATATTGTGAAGAGACGTAGACGTTTGTACATTGGATGGCCACTGTGGTTCTCCTTTGGGTAGCCTGACAACAAGCAGGCTCAATAAGAAGGACTTCAAAGCCTGTGGCTGAAACCAATGCCAACATGCAAATGTCCCAAGTAAGTGGCATCTGAGAACAAGGCGTGTCTCATGACAGCAAGACTATAACCTCAAATGCAAAGCTCAGGGTCTTCCAACTTACTTGAGAAATCCCTCATTCCATCTAACAAATTTAAAAATATTTTAGGAGGCAGGGAGTGGAGATTTTTTCCTATAGTACAAACCTGTTGTACCCAGCTTAAGCTCACCTTCCCAGGAGTATTAGTTTTCTACAGCTGTGTACCAAATTTCCACAGAGTTAGCATCTTAAATGGCACACATTATGATCTCACAGTTTCTGGGAGTCAGAAACGTGACTACAACTTAGTGGGATCCACTGCTTCCAGTCTCCCAGGCTGCAATCAAGGTGCTAGCCAGAGCTGAGTTCTCATCTGGAGGTTCAACTAGGGAAGGATGTGCTTCCCAGCTCATGTGTTTCTCGCAGCATCTAGTTAGCTCCTTGTGGTTGTAGATTTATGTCAGCTTTTTTCTTCACAGGCAGCAAGGGAGGAATTTAGAGTCTGCTAGCAAAACAGGGTCTTATATAACTTACATAATTATAGGAGTGACATCTGTTGAGGATTGAATCATGGCTCCTATAAAGACACATTCAAGTTTTAGTCTATATTCCTATGAGTGTGAAGCAATTTATAAATAAGACCTTTTAAACATGGTATTGTTAGTTAACGTATGAAGAAAGTGAATTAGGGTGGGTCTTAATCTGTATGACTGGAGGCCTTATAAAGAAAGGAATTTCAGATGCAGTCAGAAAAAACTACAGGAAGAAGCTAGAAGTCAGTAAAAGTCAGAGTGGAGAGAGATGGAGGACAGCCATCACCAGAATGCTACCAACACCGGGAGAAAGCAAGCCTTGCCAAGATCTTCAGCCTTCAAAACCATGAAATAATAAATACTTGTTGTTTAATCCAACCCATTTTGCAGTATTTGTCATAGCAGCCTTGGCAAACTAAGACAACACCCCATCACTTTTGCCATATTGGTTAGAAGCAAGTCACAGGTTCCACCAACTCTCAAGGTGAGGGGATCATACAAGGGCATGAACACTAGGGGGCAGGAATCATGGAGGCCAGTTAAAGCCTGACACACCATGGGATGGAAAAAGCCTAGGGAGACCTTGTGTACCGGGCTAGACCTGGGTCAGGGACTTTCTGCTTTGAGTCATTGCCATGTCCTGTTTGTTCTACTGGTAAATAATATTTGTTTTAGCACTATTTGTAATCATAGAAGATTGGAAACAACCTAAATGAACATCAACAGAGGGCTGCTTAAATATATTATGTTATATCCATACAATAGAATATTTTTCAGCTGTTAAAAAAAAAGGAAGCACAGTTATATGCAGAGATAGGACAAGATTCAAAAGACCAAGTCACTAATATTGAAATTTCAGGCACCAAAATGAGCTGCTGGGACCTATTTGGTAGAGGGTAACGTGCATAGTATCTAAGTAATGCTGGCAGGTGAATAGCTGCCTCAGTTATTTGTTAAGACGGCCCCGTCGAGACCTTTCCCCTATCACTGTGCTATGTTTGTGTGTCTGGGCTTTGACAACTCAAAATTTCTATCTTGAAAGATATTCCTTGGTGTTCATTCTACTAATAAGAGTCCCATAGAAAGCATTTTGAGTTGTTTGTTTTGAGACTATGTGCAGAGAAGTGATAGCTTTTTTGACATAATATCTATTTCATATCCAGTAAGTGTGAAATTAATTGATAGTCAATAGATACTGTTTCTAATACTCAGCTTTTCTTCTGGTTGAAAACAGAGTTTGCCTATGAGCATAATATTCCCCTTTGAGCTTAAAATGCTTCACTGTTTTTAATGGCTAAGTAGATGGTGTTCCATTTAGGTGAGAGCAACAGTGACTCTTTAAAGCTTAAAGTCAGTAAGTAGGGTTGCCCAGTGAATAGCCAATTGGAATTCATGGCCCCTAAAGGACTTGGGATCCTACGATGAAGAAAAGCAACCACAGACCATGCTAGAGAAGTCATAATGATAACAATGATAATAATTTTTTAAAAGCCTTACTTTTATATAGAGTTTAAGGCACCTCATATACCTACCTCAGATCCTCCCATCCTCACTTGTATGTGGTTCCTGAACTATTTGTTCTGGCCCAGCTGTTGCTGTAGGGACCACCTCCATGTGGACTCAGACCAACTTCAAAAGAGCACAATCTGAAAGTGCCTACTACATACTCACCCTGTTGCTGTTGGGAAAGGCAGCTCGCCATGAGCCCTGAGTGTCCCTACACAATCTTCCTTAGTGTGCCATATTGCAAGGCTTATCTGTTTCCTGATACTCAGCAGATTGTGTAACTATTCATATAGGCAACTAAGAAAGTCAACAGTGTGGCTACCATGTAAACTGCTCACTCTCCGGGGGAGGGGAAGTGACTTGTTTTCTGCTTGCTCAGAAAGTGCTGGCCCTGGGTTCCTCAACTGCAGTACAATCCCACTATGTGTATAGAATCCATCTGGGCCCATCATGTTTCTCCTTGTGCCTTGGGAGTGAGGCAAAGCAGCACAAATATGCTGAGGCTCATACTTTTTTCTGTGCATTAGGAATAAACTCTTTCATCTCTGACTCAGGAGTCGTGTGTCTTCTGCAAGTGTCCGGGAAATAATAACAGGCTAACTTTTAAGTAGAGTAAGCTTTTAGGTAAGGCAAACTTTTAAGTAGGGTAAAATAAAACCTCAGATCCAACAGTTTGGAAACAAGGATGGGGTGCTGATAGACATGGCTTTCTGGAAGGAGGAGGACAAAGTCCCTATGGACCACATTCAGAGATGTGATAAGATTTCCTGGGATCCCACAGCAGATGTTTTAATCCAAGAGATAGGCAAGGGGGTCCCCTCTGTCCTACCTAATAATGAACAGGAGTTGATTTAATGTTTAAAGGCTGAGCAACTGAGGAAGGAAAGACAGGATTTAAAAAGCCATTTCAATGGTGCCTTTGGCCTTTGTTGTTGCTTACACTCCTCTAAGCAGGCAGAGAAGGGGTTGTTATCATGATAATGGGGCGGGAAGCCCTGTGGACCCAGTCAAAAGACAACGTGATTATGGCTGCTGAGTCAGAGTCCCAAAGCTGAAATAAATGGTGTCAGTAATGGTGACTTTGCCTCTCAATACAGGGCTTTGGGTAGGCTGAAAATATTAGAAGTTCATTTGGTTAAGACAAAAGTCACTGCCATGCCCCTGGAAACTGGAAGTAAATGCAAATCCTTGTGTAGTGGCATAGGATAGCTCTCTCCCCACACACCCACTGATCCACTCCTTCCCTCCTCCTCTTCCCTGAACTTAGCTGCTTTAAGGCAAAAGATATGGGACTGATCCCAATAGGCCCAAAGGCCATATGCACCCATCTGAATATGGTGGGAAATTCTGGGGAGGGAAAGGACTCAAGCTTTTATGGCTTTGTTGGATATAAGTGTCAAGTGACCAGCCTACCTGGTCCAGTGTGGGGAAGGGGCACCCAAATTCAACGGATAGGGTTTGGGCAAGGTTCACAATGGGGATGAGAAGCTAAAATGGTACCGTGGGTGGGCCCTTTGGTTGGATTTGGGTACTGTTATTGTGGTTTTCACTGCTGAATATTTTTGTTGTTGATACTTCACGTGTTTGTACTATGAATGCTTATGAAATCCATAGGGGACTGAGGAAGAGCTACATGCGCAGAAATGCTACTGAGACACATAAATCAATCCCAACTCACCTGCCCATCCCTTCCCTGGTTGTACAACAGAAACATATAGAGTCCCAGGAGGAAAAAGGGAAATCACAGTCTTGATTAAGGACTTAAAGGCAGCAAGGATAATAAGACATGCAACATCTCAACACAACAATCTGGTATGGCCAGTGAAAAAGGCTAATAGGAGTTGAAGACTTACAGTGGACTATCACCAACTTAATTCAGTTGTTGTTTCTAAAACCCTGACTGTTTCAGATATTGTGATTGTAACAAAATCTATTGCATAGACTGATTGCACTTGTATCCTGTCTTGGACAGTATTAATGCCTTCTTTTCTATCCTACTGGTACCTGAGGACCAAAAATTCACATGTATGTAGCAAGACCTCCAATATATGTTTGCAATACTCTCCCAGAGCTATCTAAACTCTCCTGTGATTTGCCACCAGTGGGTAGGTCAGGACTTGGCACAAATGCCCCTCCCCTCTGATCATCACTAAATAGATGATATTCTCCTGGTTTGCAAGTCAAAAGCCTCATTGTCAACAGCCTTGATTATGGTTTTATACTTCCACCAGGATGAGTGGCTGATAAACTCCAGCAAAATTCAGGGGACTGAAATGAAGTTTCTTGGGACTATGTAGATGGACTCACGAAATTCTATCTCTCCAGCAGTCAAAGAAAATCTTCTGTCTCATTGGTCTTCCAGAACCAATAAAGAATCCAAAATTTTGGGGAAGGTATTGGAGACCATACATGCCTCACTTGGCATTCTTGTTGGTCCTTTATATCAACCAACCTGCAAATTAGCATTCTTTGGATGGGACATTGCATTGCAGCTATCAAACAAACAGTGGCACACTTTATGTTTGGGACATCACAACCCTAATGACCTCTTTGAATTATAAATCCCTATGACTCATGATTTTGCCAAATAGAGCCTTTGGGAAAAGGAGGCAGCCTCTATCCAAAGTCACCCCTTGAGTATTTGGACTCATCATCTCTCCAATATAGCCATCCTTTTGAAAAGCAGCTATTAGTCTGCTAGCAGGTTCTTGTTGAAACTGGACACCTAATCCATGGAGCTCTCATGACTCTCTGACCTGACATCCACATTTTATGATGGGTCAACTAGGACTTGAGGATTAAGATGATAAGGGTTCAAAAGCCCTCACCAGTCAAATGGAAATGGTGTATTTAACAACATAGCTAGGGAAGCAGATGTGGCTCAAGGGATTGGGTCCCCATCTCCCATATAGGAGGTCCAGGGTTCATTTTCCAGGGCCTCCTGGTGAAGGCAAGCTGGTTCACATGGTGAGCTGGCCCAGCAGAGAGCTGGCCCAAGCAGAGTGCTGGCCCACATGAAGTGCTGGCTCATGCAGGAGTGCTGGCCTACGCAAGAGTGCTGGCCCAAGCAGAGAGCTAGTGCAGCAAGATGATGCAACAGAGAGAGACACAGAGGAGAGGTAATAAGAGACGCAGCAGACCAGGGAGCTGAGGTGGTGCAAGAGATTGAGTGCCTCTCTCCCACTCTGGAAGGTCCCAGAATCAGTTCCCAGTGCTGCCTAAAGAGAAGACAAGCAGACACAGAAGAACACACAGCGACTGGAGACAGAAAGCAGACAACAGGGGGGTGGGGGTGGGGAGAAATAAATAAATAAATTTTTAAAAACAACAAAAACAACATATAGTTAGGCTGCCCCTAGTGACATTTCAGCTTTATGCCAAAAAGTGCCAACTACATTTTCGGGGAAACTTTATCCCCCACTCTGCTACCTGAAGCAAAGCTGCTGGCTCAGTGAGGGATCTTGCTTTACAGAGGTTCCCCTGAATACTTGGGACTAATTCACTCATAACTCAGCTAAGTTAAAAGCTGATGTATCCACTGGACAGCAGCAGCTATTTGGCCCCAGTGACAATTCTGGAAGAATAACTGTGGTAAGAGCCAATCAGCATAATAGGCTAATTGAAAGCCATAACTCTTGCCTTAGACAATATTTCTAAGGATTAGGCATGTTATGTTTTCACTGACTTTTGGATTGTAGCCAATGGCGGAGCCACCTGATTTGCCACTTGGAAGACCACAGTGTAGAGATTAAAGACTGAACTGTGGAAATAATTTGTGATTGCCAATCAGACAGTCTGGGTCACTTATGTAGATACTCATGATAAGGGACCATTTCTGACGAAGACCAGCTAGGGTCAAAGTGCCAATCAAGCCTGCATCACCTGGCTTGACACCATTGCCACCTGAATCCATCATTGCACCAGGCACAGCAATTCGTCTACTATCACAGACTGGGCACAAAGGAATGTGTCCAATACAGAAGCTACCACTGCACACCCGGCTTCTAACTTCTACCAAAAACTGGCCCAGGTGTCTTGTGGTGAAGGAGGGCACATTGTATGGGGTATTGCCCCCACCCACTCCTGGCAAACTAAATACATCAGACCTTGACCCCCTCTCGGGACTACCGGTGGAGCCTCAAGATTGTTTATACTTATTCAGGTTTCAGTGTTGCTCCAATTCACTTAATTGACTCCAGCCACACCACTGTAACTCTTATAACTAAACTGTGTCACATTTTTTATTTCTAGACCATTTACAGTCTGACAATAGTGTACCTTTCACCACAAAGCTACCCAACAATGGGCCAGTAGTCAAGGTATTCAATGGACATTTCACACTCCTTTGCATTATCAAGGATGTTGGCATCATCAAGAGGTGAGAAGGAATTCTGAAAAATCAATTGCAAATAATTCCTGACTCTATCTCCCTCACCTCTTCCTAGTCTATATACCTTAGTAAGTTAGTTTGGTCACTGAATATGACCATCCCTCAAAAGGATTCATCACCTTTCATCAGTATCCTTGGTAAATGACAGGGAAAAAAGGAATAGGGGTGGGGGGAGGGTTTATATAGACCTATTTTGAAAATTCTCAGACATAATGCTTCTTTCTTTCTTCTGATGGCAACCCCAGGTCATCTGGCTTGGTACACCCCATGGGTGGCAGCCCAGACAAGGGGACCTAGAGGACTCAAACAATTCTGGTTCAACTTCCTGGATTCTCTTATTGGACTGAGACAGTTCTAGATCAAAAAGATGTAGATTGGTTCTAGAATGCCCTCTAGGTTGAGTACACTGTTCACCAAGTCCCCCTATAGGGGCCCACACAGGCCAAGGTGGGGGATAAAATGGGTCTTGGTCATTTTTTTAAAAATGCTCTTGTCCCTCCTGCACCTGACCATTCCAAATGAAAGGTTTGGGTGTGAGTAGGAGATAATTGCCTCTGTCATTAGATCAACCAAATCCCAGGCCCAACAACCATCTCTTGCCTTCTACCCTGTGAATTCCCTATTGCCACTGAGGAGTTATACCAAGGGACCTACTCAATGCCACACATACCTAGCCCAGAAGAGCAGGACTTCAACACCCCAAGGGGCAGTCCTGGACCAATGGGGAGACTGGAGCTGACAGATAAATTTTTCTCACTCCCTCTCCCCTCATCTCCCTGCCCTGCAGCAGACAGTCTGTCCGGAGACACAGTCACCATACAGCCTCTTAGAAGACAGTCCTGAGAGGTCAAGCAATCAGTTGCACTTAATACCAAGATGGCCAGCTTGGTAATGTACCTTTGTGTTTGTACTCTCTTCCTCTGCTTCACTCCCCTTTTGCTTTACTCCCACTTTCTGGAATTGCACTCCCTAAAATGTGGTATTACCTAAGCTTTTGCTTCAGGCTCTGTTTTCTGGAACTCAGGCTAAGATAAGAGCTTGAACAACTTAAAAGCATTTTGACAACCTTTTTGCAAAGCAGATATCATTAGGAAACTAAGCTCTGAGAAATTAAATGACTTGCCCAAAGATAGTAAATAGCAATCAGGTCAAATTGAGGCAAAACTGTGTCTGGAACCCCAACATCATGACTCTAAATCTAGTGTTCTTTGCCCTATATCCCAATAAGGCCAAAGTTTGACTCTCTTTTACCTCTGAAGAAGCTAGTCTTGACACCAAGTTAATGGTCTCCAAAGTAGGGCACATATAACACACCACAGGGGTATGCATAAGGGTATTCTCTGGAGCATGAAAAAATATTAGGACTTCTATTCATTATTACATTTATTCTTAATCTAGTAAAAGGAAAGAAAGAAATTAACCTGTTTTTTGTTCAGATTAACACTGGCCACTTCATTCAGTCTAAACATGAGACAGCTGGTGATATGTGACATCTATCACAAAAAACATCCCAAGAGAAGAACAGGAGCTCCATGAAGGGAAGAGGCTGACAGAACCCTTCATCTGTTTGTTTGTTTTCAATGCATGGCAACATGTTTCAGTTTATATAGACCTGGAGAAGTGAACTTACAAATAATACAATCTAGTTTTTACTAAACAAGCCCTCAAAAAATGGACAAGTGGCTTAAATAGATTTCTGTTTAAAAAAAAAAAGCAAATTGAAGACAATATTAATAACAAGTACAAACAAGAAAATGGCAGAGCAGACATGTCTCTTTCTTGTGGTATATAAACTCTTCATCCACCTTATCGCAATGATAATCCAATCAGATCTGGCAAGAAGTTGACCTTCTGGACAGTAGCCTCCCCTAAGGCCAATTCCACCTGACCTTGGTGCTTGCTTCAACTCATTGAGACACCACCACCACCACCACTACCCAAGCTTAGGAAAAATTACATATACTTTTCTATTTATGTCAGAGTAACCCCATTGACTTATACATGGGAAAAAGCCAAACAGATGTCTACTCTCCTGCCAAAAGAAGGAGGAAGAAAGTGTGGATTCTGTCTCCCAAGAAATGCTGAAAGAGCAGAAGTGTTAGCAAATGTTCCCTTCTATAGAAACATGAAGTTGGCAGATAGTAAGTGTTCCCTGCTGTGGCAGTTTGATATTATTTATGAATTCCAAAAAGAAATATTGATTATGTTCGTAAACTGGTCTGTTACTCTGGGCATGATACCCTTTGATTGATTTAAATTCAAAGGCTTTACATTTACTTGATTAAATCAAGATTAGAGCTTTGATTCGACCACATTATTAGGACTTCAGGGTTGAGTCCCTGCCCCCTTGGTGAGCTGATAAAACTCTCACACAGAAGGAAAAAGACAGCTCCATAGACAGAGCAGAGGCCCCGGGAAGAGAGATGAGCCATTTGCCTGATAGTTTACAGCTGACTTTGTGAAGAAACCAAAGCAGCTGAGCCTGGAAAGAAACAAGCCCTCCAGCCTATAGCTGAGATCAGAAGAAGCTGGACTCACAGAGCCTTAAGAGGGAAGAGGAAGGCTGAACCCTCGCAGATGTCACCCGCCATCTTGCTTCAACACGTGGCAATAGAATTTGGTAAGGAAGTAAACTTGAGTTGGACTCTTTAGGGCCTTGTAAGCTTTTACCCCAAATAAATACCCTTTATAAAAGCCAACAGATTCCTGGTACTTTGCATCGGCATCAAATTGCTGACTAATACACCTGCATACCTCCCACTGCCCCCATATAGCTTGGTTCCAGTTAAAGAAATTTGATTTTCTAAGAGTTCAGAATATATGACAGAATAAAATTATATCAACACAGAGCTATTACATTGAAATATCATATTAAAATTCCTTATATTATATAACCTTGTATTCATTTCAAATGGTGAGACTGTTCAGTGAGAAGTACAGGAGGATTGGACTTCAAGGTAATGAAGATATTTCCCTAGAAGAAGCAGGAAGATGATTCTGTTTGGGAGATAATAAATAAAGAGCAGTTCAAAATGACCAGTGAAAGCCTTTAAGCATTAAAGATCCAGGTTTTGATCCAGGGTAAGTCTTCTTTGAGACTTAAGGACTAGAGTATCTCAGTGGAAGCAAGTTGTGGAAAAAACACAAAGAACAGAATAAAGATCCACAAGTATTAGAGGGTGGAAGTCCTGAAAAAATATTTCAGGTTGGCTTTTGGCAGAAAGGCAGATTCAGGTCAGACTGAAGTAGAATAGCATAGTGAAAAGAAAACAGGCTTTGGATAGAGCTGGGTTCACATCTCAGCTCTTCTGTTTACAAGCTGTGTGACTTCAGACAAGATATTTAACTTCTCTGAGGCTCAATTTCCTCACTTATAAAAGGGGGATGACCCTCCCTACCTCAGAGAATTGTTGTGAAGGGTAAATAAGATAAGAATGTTAAACCTTTAGTACAGTGCTTAACTCCAAATGGGCCTTCACTAACAGAAACTGTTAGTGAAGGAAACAGAAACATAGGATTATCTTAAGAAAAGAGACATGAGCTCTGTCCAACTGAACAAGTGAAAAACGACTCTGGTGTTTGTTACTTGAGTCCTCATGGATAAGGTATACATAGAATAAGGACATAGAGGGGATAGAATGTGGACTCTTACAGTTTACTGTATTTTCTTTTGAAAATTAGCACTGTTTTCCCAATTGAGAAATCCCTGTGTTGGTCAGCTGCCTCTACTCATTGCCTTCCTCATACATGAAATTGTCAGGGACAAGAGAACACATCCTTCAGCTTGCATGCCCACAAGAGAGACCACCAAGTGACAAAGGCCTACCCATGGAAAATACAGTCTCAGCCCCCAAGTAAGGTGGCAGAGGATCACCAAAAATACTAATTTACACGTGGCAAATGTATTGTGACTGGTATTTTGCTTGTTTTATATGTTTTACTCCAATGTAAGTGACAGAAAAAAGAAGACTTTTTCAAGACAAAACTACACAGGTACTCACAGGACTAATTTCAAGAGTCTAGAAGAGTTGAGATCATTCTTAGACTACTAACAGGCTCCAAAACACTCAGCCATGAGGCCTATAAGACTACCAATGATATAAAATGAGGCTGGTGAGTGCAATCCAAAGGACAGACTGAGACCTATTTTCTTTCTCCTCTCTTGGAAATGATTTTTAAATGAATAGACACATCTATGACCTGTATATGCAATTAATTGGTGTCTGGATCTTTCTTGGAAGAGCCTTAGGTTAAAAATCCAAAGTATGTGTGACCTGAGGGCAAAGACCTCAGATCATTTATACACACACTTTTGGCTACATTTAGCAGGGAGTAATGACCACAAGACAGGAGACAAGGGTCCGTGTTCCCGGTTTCTTGAGATGCCTTCTCAAACCAGTCCTACAGTGTGCTTGGAATTCCGGAAGAAAAGCCTAGGGGATCACCTCAGGATCCAAGAAAGGAGCCTCTCTGTCTGACTCACAGAAACAGAGATTGAAGGGATTTTAGAAGTGGCCTCTACTGACAATAAACCCAACAGAGAAGTCTCACCCTCAGCCACTCTGACAGGTAGCATCTAGCATCTGTTTGATTACACCCAGGAACCGGGAGCTCATTGCCACTGAGGTCAGCCCATTTCCATTTCTGAACAATTAAAATTTTCTGGAAACACTTTTGAAGCATGGGCCAAAACCAGGCACTGAGCTGCTATAATCCTAACTTTCTATGGAAGCAAAAATTTCCTCCATCTCAGGGTTGCAGGGAATCTCACTGTGAAATTAGGGTGACAAACCATTCCAGTATGCCTGAATTGTTCTGGTATTAGCACTGAAAGCCCTGTATTCCAGGAAACCCCATAAGTGACCCTATGTAAATATGCCATAGGGCTGAATAGCACAGGCTTTCCAGTCATGGGTGCCTGAGTTAGAGCCCCAGCTCCATCATTTAACCTGTTGCATAGTCTCAGGTAAATCAGTTCTTCACTCTAAGCTTCAATTCCCTAACCTATAAAATGGGGATGATAATGACCACCTCACAGAATTGATACAAGGATTACATAATCTATAAAAAGAGCTTAGCAGAGTGCCTGGCATATAGTGCGTGTTTATGAATGCTAGCAAGTACATCTACACTGTTTACATTGACATATATTGACCAAAATTTTTCTTCTTTATAATTTCCAATCATAATCTTTCTTCTTTCCTTTGAAACCATGCAGAACAAGTCCAATTCCTCTTCCAAATGATATCCTTTCAAATATTTGAAGGCTGCTGTATTCTCCATACCCACCCCTTTTCACCCCTAACCCTGAACCACTCCAGTGTCCTCTTTTCCAGACTAAACATCCCTGGCTCCTTTGACCATTGCTCATAGGATATGATTTCCAGAACTTTGGCCCTCTTGTTAACCTTCTTCTAGATATATCTCTCTTAAAGTTCAGGCCAAGAATGGAGCACAACTTCGTTGGGTTGTCTGACCAGTGCAAGGACACTTGGTTGATTACCTCGTTTCTTCTAGACACTCTATTTCCATCACCATGGCCTCAGGTCACATTAGCTTTCTGGCAGCCTTAACCCAGTTGGCTTATGTGAAGCTGGCAGTCAGCGAACACCCATGAGCCTCTCTCTTATAAACTATTAAGTGAGGCCTCCCTTGTTCTGGTTTCAGCTTATTCAAGCACAAAAGTAAGAGTCTAATTTTATCCCTATTAATTTTATCATGTTGATTCCAGCCTATCCTTCTAGGTCATTGAGATTTTTATGACTCCTTCGCCTGTCAGCTAATATATTAGGTATTTTTCTCAGTTTTGTGTTATCTTTAAATTTTATAAGAATGCTTCAAGTTATTGATTAAAAGTACCGAACAATGCAGGGCCCAGAACAGAAACATTATAAAGTTCTATAAAGGTTAACTCTGCTTAACTCTGCCATTTGTTCAAGTACTTTCTCTGAGCCAGGCACTGAGCTAGATGTGTTATGAACATCTTCTCATTGAACTGCACACAACTCTTCAAGGTAAATATGACTGTCCCCACCTTACAAATGAGAAGACTGAGGCTCAAAAATGTCAAATGTCTTACTCAAAGTCAGACAGTGAGCAAGTGCTACAGCTACACTTTGCAGCCAGGTTTTCTTCTGTCAAAGTGAAAACTCTTTCTACAGGGCCATGCTGCTTTAAAAGGGGGAGTTGCTGAGACAATAAAAATATCTTTAAGCCAAAGTCTTATTTGGAAACCCAAGCTTAGGTAAACCCCACTCACATCCATCCTGCCAGCCTTGCACTTCCCTGTGGTCTCCATCACGGGGACCCACATCACAACTTAGGGTATAAACCCCTCTCCCCACTCTTCTCTCCCATCACCAGGACTCTGTCCCTCCCTGCTCCATCCTCAGCCCTGTTGACTTCTTCCCACTATATCCTTTAGTTTCCCAGATGAGTTTTCAAAAACCTCTCTTAAGTTCTTACTCTTTTCCCAGAACACTTATCCTTTGCAACCCTTTACCTTAAACTGAAACCTGAGCACACTGCTTCTCTCATGGCTTTTTCTCACAGATCCATTCATTCAACTGGCCATTCACTTAACAAATACTTACCGAGCATGTACCCTGTGCTGGGCACTATGCCACCCGCAGGAATAAGACAGTGAAAAAGACACAGGGTTCCAGCCCATGGAGCTTACACTCTAGGGGAGAAGCAGATGTCAAACAATTATAACACTAAGTACATGATTACAGATTTAAGAAGTGCTACAAAGGAGCAGTTCATACAATACAAGCATGTAGTCCAGTCTAGTGAATTTAAAAGTTCCCCTACTTTAAAAATGGCCTTTATGACATTTGTTAAGCACCTATTCTATTTCAGATAGTAATAGCACCCATTACATATCACACATATAAGTTCACAACATTAAATGAAAGACATAGCAGTAACATAACAGTAAATTAACATTTCTAATACTGTGTGACACCCCATATGCTGAGGTCAGGGCTAGGAATCAGAGAAGACTTCCTGGAAAGCACTTCAGCCACATTTTGAAGGGTGAGTAAGAATTATTGAGCTGGAGAAAGGGAACATTCCAGTTAAAGGGAAGAGCATATGCAAAGTTTCAGAGGAAGATCTATCATACATTTGGAGAAACCCCAAGGAGTTCACTATGTAAAGCAAAGAGTTTATATAGGGCTCAGAATGATTTTGATACATCTATAAGTCTCACTGACCATTCAAGCTTTAAAAGAAAAGAATCTTCAAGGATAGACGGTGTGTCACAAAAATGGTTTTCATATTTAAATAAATTATAATTACAAAAAAGGGAAATGTTAGGTTATATATATGGTAACAGAATAAAATTATTTTTAAAAATCCATGGCAGAATAAAAAAAAGAAAAACAAAAAATTAAAAATCAATCAATCAATAAATAAAAATCTATGGAAATATACTACACAAACAGTGAACCCTAAGTTAAACCATGGACTACAGTTAATAGTACAATTATAAAAATGTGCTTTCATCAATTGTGACAAATGTTCCACAGCAATGCAAGATATTAACAATAGGGTAATATCTGGGAATCCTGTACTTTATGCATGATTGTTCTATAAACCCACAACTTCTCTAATAAAGAAAAAAAGGGAGTATAGGAAAAAATTATAATTACAATATTTGTGTTATACAAAGGCTAATAAATATGTTCTTTGCCTATTTGAAAGAGACATGGGGTGTGTGTGTTTGTGTGTGTATGCAAAGACATATGCATATATTTCACTTCTGTAATAGAGGACAGGAAGTTAAAACAAACTAGACTCCAAAATTATTTTCAGACACCCACAACAATTTAACTAGGAATTTGTTTGTAGTCCAGGTCATAACATCATAAAACATGGCCAAAAATGTAACTATGACACTGCATAAACAAAAGGAAAATAAAGTACAAAGATACCATGACTGGTCATGCATACTGGTGTGCATCTCATTAATTAGGGTAATTTAAAGTGGTTTTAAGTCTCCAATTGATGAAAGGAGTTTTTTAAAAGTTGGAATGTAATGCCACAGTTTGTCTGTCCTGGAAATGTTGTTTATGGACATCATTAATCAGAAAGGGTATTATTACTTCCTTATGAAATTCAACTTCAGTTTTTCCCCCTTGAACTTACCTGGATATCTTTAACATGGAGAGTCATGCTAGATCCTTTCCTAATTGGAAAATTCAACTCATCCTTCAACTTTATTTCCTGACCCACTCCTTCTTTTTATTCTGTCAGAATGTCCCAACTGATATTCCTTTCCATTGCTCATATATGGGATTCTAGGACTGTTAAGAATTATGGCAATTAATTTAAAAGGGAAGGGGGGTTGAAAATCTACATATGGGGTTGTTTAAACAAAACCAAATCTTTAGCTACCATTAAGTGAGCCAAGATGATCTAGAAACTCAACTTCACAAAGTTTACTCCATTCTGCACTAGATTTTTTTGTTTGTGTTGTTTTGTTTGCCTTTTTTTTTTTTTAAGTAAAAGAATGACTGAGGTCTGGGGAAGTGGCCAGAGACTCAAATGAAATGTTGGCTATCTTTTAAAAGATTTTGCACAATAATGAGTGTTTTCTCTTTACTTATGCTTTAAAACTGCTTTGAATTTCTTACCTCTTTTTAAAGTTAGAAATCCATATTAGAAGGAGTAGAGGTAACTGAGAGTTATTGCTCTCTAACACCCATACCATGTTCACTATTTAAGGGCTTGCTCTATTGGTTAAACCTAGAACTCATCGTTATTATAGTAAATAGTAAGATTACCTCGCTATGGGACTGTAATTTCCATTTTTCACTTGCCCTCTGTATTTAGCCCTGCCCATCTAACATCAATGAGTAAGATGCAAATATAAAAGATATGCTCATGAGATTTGTAGATGATAAGAAGGAAGGATAGCAAATATTGTTGATAAAGAATTGAGATTCAGAAAGATATTGATAGGCTAGAACAATGGACCAAATCGTACAAATAAATGATCCTATACATGGGTTAAAAAAATCAATAGCACAAGGTTAGCAGCAGCGAATATGTAACAGACTTAGCAATTTTGATTAATAATAAAGCCAATATGTGTCAACAATGTGATGTGATTCTACAAAAAATCTAATAACACTCTATGCTGGTCTAATAAATACATATAATCAAGAATGGGAAAGTGAATAACGCAGTACTGAATTCAGCTCTGGGCACACATAATAGAATATGTCTGGGATATGCTTGGAACTCAGTGAGGATGTCGGTAGAGGAACCTGAATCAAAATCCTGAGAAAACGTATTCAAGGGACTGGGGTTATTTAACCCAGAGGCAAGACTTGGAGAACAAACAATGGCTATCTTCAAATAGTTAAAAAGGGATTTGACTGACTTTGTATGGACCCAAAGGGGAGAACTAGAATTGATGAGTGCAAGTTTTAGGGAGGCAAATTTCAACTCAACAGAAGGAAAATCCTTATTATACTCAGCCAAATAGTAAACCAAAGATGGAATGGGCTGCTTCAGAGTCTCCTGCCCTTCACTGGCAGTGTTCAAGCCCAGGCTGGACAACCCCTGCCAAATAAAAATCAAGCAACTATCACAGTGAGGTCTCCAGAATTGCATGGATTATTGGACTGAATAGTCTTAAGCTACAGCCTTTTTGGACAAACTCAGCTATCACAAGGGGCCTTTCCAAGACAGCTCATCTGGGCCCCCACAAAGCACAAGATCTCTTACAGCTGTCAGAAATTATAGCTTCAAGTGTGGTAAAGCTGACAGGAAGCTAATATTTTAGTTATTCTACATGGGATCTTAGCCAAAAGGTCAAGAAGCAATATATTTTAGCAGCGTGCAGTGGCCAGAGAGAGAGAAGGGCCATTATTTTATTATGCGACCATTCTTCCAACTGGGTGAGATCATCTTCGTATTTCCAAGAACATTGCCCAGACCCTGTGGGGACAATAGGGTGAAATAATGCCATACTTGGAGCTTTCAGAAAAATGATGTGTTGAGAACAAACCAAACCCAGGATCCCTAAAAACACAAATCTACTTTTAGTCAGAGCAAAGAATGCAGAGAACAGTGAAGATAAAACCTTCAGATATTAAACTGAACAGGGAATTTATTTACCTAAAAAGTTTTCATATTGTATATTTTTAGTGCTTGAATTTCCATCCTTATGTATTCAATAAAAGAAACTAACCTATTATGATGCCCTGCTTCACTTTATATCATATCTACTAATACGGGGTGAGGTGGGGGGAGCGTAGGAAAACCTAGAGGACTCGTTTCCAGATTTATCTGAGGGTCTTTTTCTTTTTTTTTTTTTTAATAGCTTGTGGTGTAGTGCTCATATTTGTTTTCTCACAGGCAATATCAACCTGCTCTGTATTTCCTATTAACCCTCTAGCATTCATTATCTTCTCTCTCTTTTTTTTTTTTAAAGATTTATTTATTTATCCCCTCCTTGCTGCTTGTGCTCGCTGTATCCATTTGCTTTGTGTATTTTTTTGTTTGTTTGTTTGTTTGTTTGTTTTTTCTGTGTCTGCTTGTCTCTTTCTGTTGCGTCATTTTGCTGCCCAGCTCACTGTGCTGCGCAGGCCAGCTTGCCTCTACCAGGATGCCTCAGGAAACGAACCCGGGGCCTCCCACATGGTAAACGGGAGTCCATTCAATTGAGCCACAGCCGCTTCCTGAGGGTATTTTTCTAATTCTGTGAAAATACCTCTCTCTCTCTCTCTGAGAATCTATTACTTTGCTTCTTATATTTTCTCCCTGAATACTTGACACTATGACCACTCTCAAAATGCATGAAAAACTATCTCCCTCAAACCATGAGAGGAACAACCAAAAGAAAAGGAAAAGCAAATCCCAAGGTTACTTCCACCAAAAGGTGAAGGGGAGGGGAAGGATTACTACTTATTTAGCTCAAGTAAGTAAGACTTTTCTTATAGCAAGGTGTGCCCAAGTATGAAATGGGCTGCCTTAGAGTGCTCAAGCATGTAATTCTCTACACCACAGAGAAAAGGTGGCTGAAGTCAAAAGCAAAGAAAGCTAGAGGATATTGTGGGTCTCAACTCCCTGGAGACATGTTTAAGAAGCCCCAAAAGCCAAGTGGGTTTGCCCAAGGAAGCAGCGGGCTTATGTCTGTTTCCAATGGTATTATCTTCGCTATCAAGAATTTTGTTCTTTTTTTTTTTTTTTAAATTTTACTAGGAGGTCTCAGGGATTGAACCCAGGATTCTCCATATGGGAGATGGACACCCAACCATTTGAGCCACATTCACCCCCTATGAAGAAGAATTTTGCTCTTAAATGCTGAAACATATGCATACATAAAACATAAACAGAGAGAGCTGCTTTAGTTGAATTAGGTGAGAGTGGCTTTAGGTAGGTGAAGGGAAGGAGGCCTGCTTTCATCTGCTCTGAATTTTTAATATTCTGAGTAAGTTTTATTTTAAAGAAAAGATTCCTCAGATAAGTATAGTTTGAAACCCACCAGTGTAATGTGTTACTCCCCCCAGAAGGATTTGCCTGGTGCAAGAGAGGGACTCCAAAGGGAGCAAAGAGAAAACAACTTTATTATTTTCTCCCATTGCTGCTTCAAACTTGTTCTGTAAAGCTGACTCCTTTCTAATGCTTAGCTGACTGTTGAAAGGGTCTGTTGTCTTTTCTAGTCCTTGTCAGATAACAAAATCCAAAAATGCAAATTGAAAAAAAAAGCATACTCTCCTTTTACTCACAAAACTGTCTCATTTCAATAATTAAAATGTTCAGTGGAGCAGGTGTAGCTCAATGGTTGAGCCCCTGCTTCACATATACAAGGTTCCTGGTTCAATCCCGGGTACCTCCTTTTAAAAAAAAAAAATTGTTCAGCCCTGTGTAAAAGGCAAAAGGCAAAATCCCAAACTTCATTTAAAGTTAAGTCTTCTCCCCTGTCCCAGCTTGGGCTGGTTGGGGCTGGAAGCCTGCAATGGAAAGAGGGATGTGGTCATCTTCTTCCCTGGGCCCCTTCTTTTTCTCACCCTCCCTGCCAGCGCACTAGCTGTGGTCTCTGCCCTCTTCAGAGTAAAGTGGTACTGTTGGAAGGTAAGGAGTTGTATTAGTCAGCCAAAGGGGTGCTAATGTGAAATACCAAAAATGGGTTGGTCTTTATAAGCGTATTTATTTGGGGTAGAAGTCCACAGTTACCAGGCCATAAAGCATAAGTTTCTTCCCTCACCAAAGTCCATTGCCACATGTTGGAGCAAGACAGCTGCCAACATTTGCCCAGGGTTCAGGCTTCTTGGGTTCCTCTCTTCCCGGGGCTGCGTTGCTCTCCGGGCTTAGCTCCTGTTTCCTCCACAAGGTCAGCTGTAGGCAATCAGGCAAATGGCTCGCTTCTCTTTTCCTGGGGCCTTCTTTCCAACATCAAAGCTGCTTCTCAAAGACTGCTTCTCAAAAGACTGCTTCAACTCTGTTCTTGCCATGCCTTTTATATTCGATTCCCCACCCACCAAGGGGTGGGGCTCAATGTCCTACTGACGTGGCCCAGTCAACGCCCTAATCATAACTTAAATCATGCCCAGATTAACAGATCAGTTTACAACCATGATCCAATTATATTTCTGGAATTCATAATTGTATCAAATTCCCCAACGGTTACAGGAGTAGAAAAAGTTGTACCTGACAGGTACCAGCATTACCTAGTGTTGGTGCTCAATGAGTCCAGAGTTTGTTTAAAACTGTCTCTTTTATTCATGGGGCACTTTTGCTGGTTCCTTGGCGACTTGTCTCCTCTGTCAGAACAGCGATTAGATTGTAGCTCCACTGAAGAGATCAATTTCTCTCCACTGGCCAGTTGCTTAGAGCCCCCTCATCCCCTACTCATCTGTGAGATCTCCTTGCTTGCGGCAGAAAGCCCTCCCAGGTGGGGACCTAGGCCAGCTACTTCTGGCATGTCCCACTCTTGATCCATAAGACACACACAAACACATGCACACACACACACCTTTCTGTGTCTCAGCTCCTCAACTTGAAAAATGAGGATATTAAAAAACAACTATCTTCTGAGGTAGTTGTAAAGATAAACCGAAATAATGACTGGCCCAAAATAAGCATAAAATAATAACAATTTGCCTACAGTCACATCACTAGTAAGAAGTGAAATCAGATCTGCCCTCTGCCAAGGCCAGAGGTTGCTTTTTCTGTCACACCACACTGCCAGGAGGGAGATGTTTTGAAGCAAGGAATTATGCAGCACTTCTCAATTCACCTACTCTGCCTATTCATAAGACTGGCTATCGATATGCTGTTGGCAGTGAACTGACTGACCTGCCACCTTTGGATTAATTCTTCAGCAGTTCCCTGGAGATATGGGTGAGGATTGGGATTAGGAAGTCCCAGCGTATCCATCACCTTCACTGTAGAGCATCATACCTGGCTGCCCTCAAGAGTTGTCACAATGCTGAGAACAGTCCCAAACTCATCCCTGGAGACAGAACTCTCTCACTCTTCAAATAGACAAGAGGACAGCTTTCTATTTCTTCAAACCAACATTATGCTCTTGGAACCCTCTGTTAAGAAAACCTTGTATATTATTCACCATTGCCAAAAGTTGGAAACAACCCAGGTGTCCATCAACAGACGAATGGATAAACAAACTGTGGTCTATTCACACGATGGAATATTATGCAGCTGTAAGAAGAAATGAAGTCGTAAAGCATATGGCAACATGGATGAATCTGGAGGACATTATGCTGAGTGAAGCAAGCCAGACACAAAAGGACAAA
>JAQZBX010026008.1:0-29196 GCA_029593785.1 Cabassous unicinctus
CATATGGTAAACGGGGGCTCTATCCACTGAGCCACACCCACTTCCCTAGTAAGAGTCTTTTACCAAAGTAGAATTGGTTCCACATGCTCAGACTATGCAGCCAAGCAAAAGCAGGGTGTATCCTCATGGGGGGATCTGCTGCTACCTGGAATGGTGCTCCCTGGGGCATGACGTTATCCTGGAATTTCCTATTCTAATCCTGCAAAATCCATAATGACCTTGGCAGCAACCTAACACATTTGCTCTCTGACCTCACCACGCTGGTACCCTGGGCCAAGTCCAAATCACACTCTCTGTGGTATGAGAAACAAAATGGGCTCTTCTCTCACAAGTAAAATTTTACAAAAGTGCACCCAGGGGTAGCACATTTGTTTGAAATAATTATGATAAGGGTGATGAAGATGATAACAACAATAAAACAAATTTTAAGCACCTTCACATGCATTAGAAAATTTAATCCTCACAACAATCCTATAAGACAAGTACAGAAAGTTTTAGTATCTTGCCCAAGTTTTGACATAGCTCCTGAGGGGCAGAGTTGGGAAATCACTTATGCAGTGACATTTCCCCTCATCTAGCTATGTTACCACTTCACTTTCCAACCATGAAACTTCTTCCTTCTATACAGTCCTTAACTTTGTTTTTATAATATGTTTCCTTTGGGAGCCTTATTACTCCAGCCAAGCTGGAAAACACCTTCATATTCATTAAGACAAATGTTAATTCTCTTTGAGGATTTCCCTGACTCCTTTGTGTTTCCCACCTGCAGTCCTTTTGCATTTTCTCAGCTCTTACCATTTGCCGAGAATTAGACTATGTGTGGAGTCACAAAGAGACCGTTGTGATTTTCTTGTGTGTTTTTTTGCCTGGAGTATTCCATAATATTTTACCCTTGCACAGTGTCTCCAGCACCACTTTTAGGTTTATCATGGTAACTCTTGGTAGAGCTGAAAGTCCTTCTTTGGGCTCTCACCATACTTCTAGCACAGTGGAGTCATAGCTCTTGTCACTCCTCATTTTCATTTGCTGTTTTTATTCTTGTCTCTTTCCTCCACTAGACGGTGAAGTGCTTGAGGGCAGGGACCATGCCTTCCGTATTTCTCCAACCAGCGCTACTTGTTTACTGAGTGAACAAATGAGTCACTGGCTACCTAAGACCCAGAGATGTTCCCATTTTCCTCTCATTTATTCTCTGGGATGGAGGGGGCTGGGTGGCCAAGTAAAAGTCTCGGTTAAACTCCCAGCTTCCTTCTCATTTTAGCGCTGCCAGGTTATGTGCCTCCTCTCAGCCTCTTCCCTGATCACTTTCTCCTTCCCTGATTAGAAGGTCCTTACACCTTTCATTCCAGGTGCACACTTTTTTTTTTAATTGCTGTTTATGCCCTCATGTCATTTGCATTATCTTTAGATCTGATGATGATTGCAAAACCTGCAAAACAAAGTGTCTTGGAGAGGGAAAGGTGCTTTCTGAAGAACTAATGAACCCTTCAGGTGACAAAATAAAGACCCCAACCTCTGTTTTCTAAGAGGCGCTTGAGCTCGAGCGGCAGATTCATGCCTCTGTCTGCTGCTGCTCAGTAACAAACATTCAGCTTTGAAGCTGATTTTCTGATTCTTGTACTGGTTGTTTTACTTTTTACTTTATCCTCACTATGTTCCAAAAGCATGAACTGCAAGTCCTCAAGTGGTCTTCATAGCTGACTCTTGAAGGCAATTAATCTCTCTTTTTTAAAATAGTGATTTGTTTTTATTTTGTGAGTGAAAAAGGAACTGCTATTCCTGAGGTCCTTTGATAATAGAAATTTTCTGTATGTGGCTGAGAAAGAGAAAAAAATTGATAATAAAAGCAAGATAAAACTCATGAGAAATTTTGTGACCAAACTGCATGACCTAAAATACATAAAGCAGAAATTGCTAGTATTTTAGCAGAACTAGAAAATCCCCCAAAATAGTTGGTGTTTTCATTTTCTTCACTCAAAAAATGACAGGTAAAGATTGGATGGAAAATGGAAGGATACAGCAATACATTTTCTATTAGACATCTATTTAAAGAATACAGAAAGATTAAAAAATAATAATTTGGAAAGGATATATATTATGAAGTCTCAAAAATAGATAATAAGTAATAATAAATAAAATAAAATAAAATTTAAGTGACAAATGAGGATTTTATATTTTAGTAGAGGAACATAAATATGTAAGTATAATAATTAAGGACATAGTTCCATTTAACAATATAGTGCCAACATTCAACAATTGACAGTATTGCCACAATGAATGTAGTTGAATATTTCATACACCTTTTTTTTCTTTTTTTTTTTTCCTGATTAACTTTATTTATTTATTTATTTATTTTAAAGATACTTAGATTATACAAATGTCATATAAAAAAAATAGGGGATTCCCATATGCCCTGCTCCCCACACTGCCCACATTTACCCACAATAACATCCTTCATTACTGTGGTTATTCATTGCAATTGATGAACACATTTTGGAGCATTGCCACTAAGCATGGATTATAGTTTACATTGTAGTTTACACTCTCTCCCACCCAGTTCTGTAGGTTATGGCAAGATTTATGATGACCTGTATGTGTTGTTGCAATGTCATTCAGGACAATTCCCAAGTCACAAAAATGCCCTTGTATTACACCTGTTTTTCTCTCTCCCTGCCCTCAGAGCCTCCTGTGGCCACTGTGAGGCAATTAGTCTTACCCTTATTTTACAGGTGCCATTCAGAATGGATGGGAACTTGCTCAAAGTTGCACAGCTGGAAAGTGACAGGGTTGGGACTTTGACATTGTTCAAGCTGGCTTCATAGCTGATGTTCTTTCTATTTTTGCATAGTGTCATCCAGCTCTGTCTAATTTTGTTGGACATCTACTTATTTTCAAGCTGCTTACTTTTGACCCTCCATCTTTTCTTTTATGTTTGGGCAGAGCCTTTGGATGTTTCATAAAGGAATCTCATCAATTACTGACCTATTCATTTTGTGCTGATTCGAAACTGGAGCAGTCGAATACTCTCTCCACCTTATTCTTCTTTCATCAATTATGTACTGAAAACTCACTGAGCCCTATATACAATCCACCCTGGGAAGCTGAAGTTGGAAGAACTCTCGTTTAGTTGACATGATCAATTCCTGGGCTTTGTTAGAGAGCTGACAGTGAATTAGACCATGAAGGATAGAGAAACTTTCCAAAGGCAGTGGTCAAGGGAGAGGATGTGGGAAGAGGTAGATAGATGAGCAAAGGCCTACATATTGAAAATCCAGAACATGGATCAGGAATGGAGGAAAAACTCAAAATGTCTGGATTATAGCAGGAATAAAATCAAGAATTCTCAGTTAAAATGGGAATTGTAATGTTAGTGTCTGATTGTGATCAGATTTAAGTGCCAAGTTTAGGTGATTGGATCTTGACATTCCTCAGGCTGTATGGAGGAGAGTGCTTTACTGGAAAGATGGTGAATTGGGCAAGACTTTGTAGGGCAGAGGACTGGAGGCAGAGAGAACAATCAGGAGGCTTATGCCATGGTTTAGGGTGAGAGGTATTGAGAACATAAAACAGGAAGTGGATAATGGAAACAGAGAGGAGAGGTGACTGAGATCACCTCTTAGCCTTTTCATTCTAACCAAAGGTATCTCTGTTTTGTTCTCTTAACTCTTTTATTGAAATATGAAGGGCATTCCTAGGGGAAGTTCCAACAGGTAGAATTATAGCTAGAAAAGATTAATTTTTCCTTCCTCAGTTTTCCCTGGGACAGATGGATAATTCATTACTCTGGGAAAGTTCTATAGATCTCTGTCTTGTCTTCTAAGATGTGTTGAGAATATACATTTATCAAAATCATCTTCCAATGACCCTGTTGCTTTAAAGAATATCAAATATATGAAAGAATATTTATTGGAGGGGTGGGCATAATGTGGCATAATATGGCATACTGGAAAGAGCCCTGGAATGGGATATACGAGGTTGGAATTATTTTACTAGCTCTGCCACTATTTAACTATGGCTTTGGGAAAGCCATTTTCCCTCTCTGGGATTCAGTGTCCTCCTAGATCAAATGATAGGGGTTTTCAACTGTTCCCCAACAGTGGGGCCCTTGGTTCAAACAAATCCTTATGAGGATCACAAAATATGAAACAGATACATGGAAAATGGAGTGGTGAGGCTAGACTGGAAGCTTGAATAGTGCTTGCTCAGCTTCTGTAGAAACTCCCTGCCCCCAATCTCTGAGTTGCCAGGAGGCATCCTTTAGAAATCTGGTTAGCATGTGGAGTATTAGATGATCTCAGATATTCCTTTAAACTCATCCTAATTAACATGTTTCTACAGGCAGAAGTTATATGCTGAATGCCCTAACACTTTTATGCTCTTAGTTTTTAGATAGGGTGCCTTAGAAAGGTGGAACTGCTAGTGAAAACTATATTCTAGATAGTGGCTTTCTTTCACCTTAAACAACTCAAGTTTGTTCCTGCCTTGCACCTCTGCACGAGTGGTACACTCTTCCAAAAATACCCTTTTTCCATATTTTTGCATAATTTGCCCCTTTTCTCATATTTCAGCCTCTAAGTATATACATACCCCAAGAGTCTTAAGAAACAGATTTACCGTGAATCTTCCTTGCTTGCATTAGCCCCTTCCAAGCCTGCACAGGTCGCCAGCAATGTACACACATGATCAGATGTTTTTGTAAAATTGTAACTGCAATTGATTACGACCACTGTCTCTTTCTTCTTTTACTCATCCCTCCACTGCACTTCCCTTTATGTTGGGTGGCTTTTGAAAGTCCGTGATTACTTTTGGAATCTGGCTTAGGGGATGTTGATTTGGAGACACATTTAGCTTGGATTTAGTAGGATATATTTAAAGGTTCACAGTACTTTTGTATAATTCCTCCTCTAACACACACTTTTAAGTGCTGGGTGCTATAGGATATGTTCATCTCTTGGTACCAACTCTGACCTTTCCAAGTTCTTGCCCCTTAACCCTCAAAATCCTCCTAAATGAACCCTGCTGAATCATCTTCCTACTTTCTTTGTAGATAGAGTATAAAATCATCATCATGTCAGAGGTAATCAAAGAATATTCAGCTAAAAAAGCCCTCTACAATAAAAATGTGTCAGAATGTCATACAAATATGCTATTTTGTCAGGATTTGGTACTGTTTGTGGTATTTGTCATCTTTGAAAAAATTAATTCATTGTGATTTCTTTTCTCATTCTATATATTCATTTTTTATTTAATTTTGTAATCATAATTTCATTCTCTTTTCCTTAAAGAGGCTCCCACCCCCAATTTTCAGGCCCCACAAATCCGGCTTCTCTGATAATCTTAACTAAATTAGCAGCCTTATACCCACCATCACTTTCTACTCTATTACCATTTTTCATTTATTTATGACTTACCTGAAATTTTGACATAGTTATTTATTTCTTTTAGGCCTCTCGATATTTATCAAGAATGAGATAAATGAATGAGTGAATGGAGAATGAATGAGAACTCTAGGCCTTCAACAGAGAAGAGATGGAACTGAAATGGGAGACACAGGGAGCAAATAGCTTCCGTAAGAAAGACCCCCTGCACTGTTCCCTCGGTCCTTGTCTCTCGTGGATACTGAGATACTTTACAGTATGATGTTGCATGCTCACTGTGCTGGTTGAGTGGGATGCCACAGTGACCAGACCTAGTCATGCTTCCCAGGTGGTGAGTTGAGCAGTGGAGCTTCTTCCTCCATTACACGCAGGAGCAGGGAGATATGCTAGAGGCAAATCTAATGCACTGAAAGCTAAGAGCTGTGTTTCAGAGAATGCCTAGGTCAGAGGAACTGGGGTACAGAGGGAAGGAAGAGGGAGAGGTTGAGGCCAGAAATAAGGTAGGTGACATGCTGTTTTTAAAGGAACATTTTTTCTTTCTTGCTTAAGAGCTGCTGTCAGTTTTACACTAGATGTGATTTGGGAGAGGCAGTGCAGCCTCTGGTTAAGAGCACAAACCAGGATTCATTTTCTGGACTTTGTCATTTACTAGATGTATACCTTGGGCAATCAGCCTCTCTGTATCTCAGCTTCAGCATCCATGCAATGAGAATAACAATAGTATTGCCCTCGTAGGGTTGTTGTGAAGGTTAAATATGTTAATACATGAAAGAGTGTCTGGTGTGTGGTAAATGTTTATTCTTTTACTCTCATCACCATACCTAGAAAATAGTAGACACATCACTGGTTTCAAGTCCTTGCTGGACCACTGCAGACCATAAATAACTTACTAAGATTAAAAACATCAAAGCAGGAAGGGTCCAAACTCATCTCCCTAGAGTTGATGTAACTAACTAAAGCCCAGGGGAAAAAAGTGATTTGCCCAAATCTCACAGCCAGAAAGGATCCAGCGCAGACTAAGACCAGGTCTTCTGACGGAGAGTGAAGTATTTCTCAAGGACACCATCACATGTCTACATTTTATATGACGTTGCTCAGTACCTTCTTTACAGACCTCTTTTATACCCCCCAGGCATGTGGGTTCCTGTCCCTTAGAACAGACTGGAGAAGTTCCAAAACAGCATGTCAAGAGCTTTGGTATTGGGTAATTATAAATGTGGCTCCAGAATCTTTTGACTGAATCTCATAGTGTAAAGGTAACATCACATAGTATTCTTTTTCCAAATTTTTAATCTTTGTTAATGGTTTTCAGGGTTATTGGTTTTAAGTTAATGGAACATAATAGATAACCAGCCTTCTGTTCAAGCTCACATGGGAGTTTTGCAAACATATTCATGGAGAAGACGTGGTACAAATCCAACCTGGAAATCAGAAACATATACTACATGTAAATTTATCCCATGCTTTTTATTATTTTTGTAATAAAATGAAAAATGCTTTTTATTTTTAATTTTTAAAATTATCTTGAAATTCACTGTATATATAACCAATTTTTTGGAATGCTTGCCATGTTAAGAGTTAAAAATCTCTTATGGGAAAAGCATTCAAAAGATTTACTGTCATTTATCAATAGTACCTGTGCACCTAGAAAAAATAACTCATTTTCTAAATCTCACTATGGGAATACAGCTGTTTTCTTTGAAATCAAGCAACTGAGAATTCTTATGTGGATTCACCCAGGATGTTTTCTGTCTTATCCAGATTGGATCAGCCACTTCCTAGCAATGTGTACATTACAAGAGATATCTGAGGTATCAAATTTGAGTGTGCCATCAATTTTCTACCAGTTCAATAGTCTTTATAGTAAATAATCTCATATACACATTAAATTTCAGGGGTTAATGTATGCAGTATTTGATAAGAAAAAATTTCATTAGCAACTTTATGTTCCCCTCTATCTACTGTGGCTAAGCTAAATAAAGGAATAATCTTTGGGGAAAAAAAAGAATTTTGGGGAAAATTGTGAGAGTGCCACCAAAATAATTTTGAGTAGGTTAGGTATGTATTTTAGAGTTTGGATAGATTTCTTTTTGAGGGTACTGCTTGTCTTTAGGTACAGCCACAGACCACAAGGCAGATCTGAATTCCTATCCCAGCTCTTAGACGTTAGATGATCCATACCTCATCACCATACACAAGGCTAAACTCCAAAAGTTGGAATAATTTAAATGTAAAAAATAAAACTAAAATACTCCTGGAAGAAAGCAAAAAAATTTTCACTTGTAACTATGCATCAAAAAATCTACCAATTGATAAATTAGACCACATTAAAGAACCAAAACATAATGAAAAACAAAATACTGGTTTAGGGTATTGGATAGAGGGGCACTTGGGACAGGACACACCTGGAGTGGGCTTCTAGGGAGTGTGTGAGTGATCATTTTGTCATAACGTGCTGTATCAGTGGGTAGAGACCCACATTATGAGCGGGAAGGAGTTGAACTCCCATCCTGGGGAAGACAGATTTGTTCACAGAGGGGTGGGAGTCTCTCCAGAGTATGGGTGGTTCCTAATAGGGGAGGACAAACCAGTGTGTCAAGACCTCAGTGTTTTTGCAAGTAACTATGAATCTTGTCATCCAAGGAGGGAGGCCAGGGGGTCACTGTGGACCCTGAGGGGAGGGGAATAGAGGAATAGAATAGATCAAACAGCGGGTATTTAGTGGACAGTGGAAGTGTTCTACATGGTCTTGCAATGATGGACACAGGCCATGTTAAATATCATCAAAATTTATAAAAATGTGCAGTCTAAAATGTAAACCATAATGTAAACCATTGACCATGTTTAGTAGCTATGTTTCACTATGTGTATATCAGTTGTAACAAAGGTACCATCCACATATAAAAAGGTATTAATATGGGAAGGGGGAAAAGGGGAGGATGTTGGGTATACGAGAGTCCCTGTATTCTGTATGTGACTTTACTGTGACCTAGAACTTCTTTGAAAACAAAATGAAAAAAAGTAAGACACTGGGGAATAAATGGAAGAAATGACCCTGCACATACAGGACACCAGATATTACAGTGATGAAAAGCAAAATGTAAAAAAACTTTAAAAAACATTTTTCATTATTTTTTAATATCCCAATCTTTTTATTTATTTTCAGTTTTTTGAAATTTTTGTATATTTTATTTCCTATATTTAAACATAATTATGATTTCATTTTCCTATTAATTGTATTTGGCTATTTTAATGGCTTCATTTTTGAGGAAGCTTTGGATCACAGAAGGGTTACAACCAGGGCAGGGAAGGATCATTGATGTGGGTTGCCAGTAATGGGGGATACATGGAAGGAAGTTCGCCTGGGCATACATATAAGGTATATAAATATGTTCAAATGTTCACGGGCATTGTCACAGTGGGTGGAGACTCACACAATAACCGAGAGAATATTGAATTCCCATCCTAGAGAGCTCTGCCACATTCTCTAATGGAGCAGCAACAGTCCTCCAAGTACAGGGGCTGATATTGATGACTATGCTTATGAGACTTTGCTCTTGATATTGAAACTTAGCCTAGTGTTGTGGGGTGCCTAAGAGTTGTCTCCTGAGAACCTTCTTGTTGCTCAAATGTGGCCTCTCTCTAAGCCAAACTCAGCATACAAATGCATTACCTTCCCCCCAGCATGGGGCATGACTCCTGAGGATGAGCCTCCCTGGCACCGAGAGATTACTACCAAGCACCAACTAGCAATGCAACTGGAAAAAGACCTCGAATAAAAAGGGGGAAAAGGTAAAGACAAATGAGTTTTTATGGCTAAGAGACTTCAAAGTGAGTCGGGAGGTCATCCCAGAGGTAACACTTATGCACATCTCAGCAGGATCTCATAGACTGCCAAAGTGGATACTATCCCAAATAGTGGGGCTCCTGATGGTTCTGGAGACACCCAGGTCCTATGGTCATGGCAGATAGCTCCAGAGTTTGGTGCCTTGCCAGTGGGCCCTACTTTGGAGTTTGTGCTCCTGAGAGTGACAGAGTTGGACTCAGTTATGTCTTCCCTACACATGGCTCATCTGTCCCTTCTATTTAAACCTATACTTGGTGCTGGAGTTTGCAGGTGTACATCCAGGGACTGGAGTCTTTGGGCTGTTCATGTTCTAGCTGGGCACTGAGCCTCAGCGGAATTGCAACACCTCCTCTCCAGTTCATTGGACTCACCCAGGACAATTAACAAGGAGGTGAGAATTGACAACCACCATAACAAGGAAATGAGAGAGACAACAACTGCAAGCAAGAGAGTCCCATCCATCGGCTGTATGGGATCGAAGCCTCCTCTCAAGTAGAGGTGGAGTGGACATCACCGTCCCAGAATCCTCAGGATTGGGGGAAGAACTATGGACTAGAGTAGACTTACTGGTATTCTACTATAGACATATTGTGATTCTAGCATTGGAAGAAATTACAACATTGATGTGGAGCCAGTAGCCACTGGAGGCTCTGGGGGCAGGGAGTGGGAAAAACATTTGTAATATGGGGGCTTTTTCGGGAAAGACATTGTGACGACAGATATAGGCCATTTTATATCATCACATAACATGCAGAACTATGTGGGAGAGAACTATGAACTATGACCATGAACTATGGTCCATGCTCAGTGGCAAAGCCCCAGGATGCGTTTATCAATTACAACGAATGTGCCACACTAATGAAGGATGTTGTTAATGTGGGAGGGTGTGGGAGGTATGGGGAGTGGGGCATATGGGAATCCTGAATTTTTTTGTGTAACATTTATGTAATCTAAGTATCTTTTTAAAAATAAAATAATTCCCCCCAAAAAAGTCATGAAATAACTGAATTTTAAAATAGAAAGGAAATTCTTGAAAATTTGTGCCTTGTCTGTGATATTTGTTAGCTAAATCTTCTTGTGACTCTTACATTTGCAGGCTATTGAAAATAATGATCCCATATTTATTATTATGTGTCTTAATTTTGAAGCCAATGATTATCAGTGTTTTTAATAAAAGTTTATCTAATTATTAAAGAAAAAAAAACAAAGTTTTCTACACAGCAAAAACACCATCCGTAAGTAAATTCAAAAGACAAATGAAAGGGAAATGGATGTAGCTCAAGCGATTGAGTACCTACTTCCCACATTGGTGGTCCTAGGTTTGGTTCCCGGTGCCTCCTAAAGAAAAAAAACAAACATTCAACAAGCAAAAACAATGAGCAGACAATGAGCAAAAACAAATGAGCAGGGAGCAGATGTGGCTCAAACAGTTGAGCACCTGCCTCCACATGGGAGGTTCCAGGTTTTGTTCCTGGTGCCTCCTAAAGAAAAACAAGCAGGCAATGAGCAAAAACAATGATCAGACAATGAGCAAAAACAAAACAAGCGAACAAGCAGACAGATGAGGGAGCCAACTCAGGGCCGCCAATGTGGCTCAGTGGTTGAGTGCTGGTTTCCTGCATACGAGGTCCCAGGTTCAATCCCCGGTCCTAGTACCTCAAAAAAGACAAATTGAGAAAAAAAATGCATGTCATATTCTAGACAAAGGCTTAATTTCTTTAACATGTAAAGAGCCACCAGAAAATAAGATATATTTTTTCATCAAATGAATGAAAGAATGAATGTCTGTGCCCAATGCAAAATACATAGAAGATGCTCAATATTTTTAGTTACTTCTATCATTTGTTACATGTAATGGGTCAGGCCCTGTTAGCCATTATCTGCCCACTTCAGTTACCTAAGTTACTAGTTTGTAGGAATATATTTGTTTAACCTTAATAGTAGTACTTAACTCAGATTGATAACATTTAGAGTAAGAATTAAAGAAATTTAAAAGACTTTCTACAAGTAAGGCTACTTCCTTGCTTCCTGAACTGAACTTTCATATTTGATCAGACCTCTAATATTATCCCTGCCTCATTACAATCTCACCCTGACTTTGTTCCATAATGGAGACCCAAGAACCATGCCTTTTTAAGATGTGATCTTCAGTGAAAGCAGCCCTGCAGCTGCTTGTACCTTGGCTTCAGATAATTGCTCTTAATTAGTTAGCATATTTTATAAGAGAGAAGGAGCCCAATTATCTCCTCCCTCTGCAAAGTCTCTGGAGAGAGAGCTCAGTGTCTTACTTTTCTTTTTTTTTCAACTTAAGAAAAGTAATATCTTTGAACTTGATTTCACCTTGGGGATGGAGTCAAAATAGATTTTTTTAAACCCTGTTTTTCTGGTTTTATAGATAAATAGTCAGACTAAGGGAATACAATCCTTAAAAACGTGTGTGAGTAGTGTTAAGTTAAACTCTTTCTAACTCACATTATCACTTCCTTTGGATCTCCTTTTCCCATGCCCAAACACTATGCATGCTTAATTTAAACTTATATATTAATAATTATATAGACATGTATTTGTTTTGGCAAAATGAGATGAAGAGTTGAAATATTTTCCAACCACTTTGCCTAAGGTCTGCAGTGTGTGTGGCTATTTCCAGGCCCTTCAGCAGTAGTTTTTTAGATGTTCATTATTTGGTTGATTACTGTAATTCTTCACTGGACAGATATAGACTGAGATTAATGAAGTAAACAAGCTGGTTGTGGCAGTTTGAGATTACTTATGAATCCCCAAAAGAGAGATTATGTTTGTAAACTGGATGTTCCTCCGCATGCGATCCCCTTTGATGCATTAGATTCAGCTGAGATATCTTTGATTAAATTATGTTCAGATTAGGGCTTTGATTTAACCACATCAGTAGGGCATGCCTCTGGTTGAGTCTCTGACCCCTTGGTGGGCTTATATAAAGGGACACTCACTCAAGAGGAAGCGAGAGAGCTCCATAGACGCCAGAGGAGAGAATGTTGTCGTTTCAATCCTGCCTGCCAGATGACAGAAAGGAGAAGTTTCAAATAGCTAAAGCTTGGGGACAGATAGCCCATTTGCCTGATAGTTTACAGCTGACCCTGGGAAGACAGCTGAGACTGATATAGGTAGCCCTGAGAGACAAGCCCAGAGGGGGAGCCCGAACCCTAGCAGAAATCAGCAACCATTTTACTTCAACACGTAGCAAGGGACTTTGGTTAGAAAGCAACCTTGAGTTGGACTCTTTAGGGCCTTGTGACTGTAAGCTTTTATCCCAAATAAATAGCCTCTATAAAAGCCAACACATTTCTGGTACTTTGCATCAGCACGCCTTTGGCTACACTGGTTGACACATAAACAATATTAAAAACATTATATAAGGCAATCTCTAAAGATTCTGCTTTGCACTTTAGATCATAACATAGTCCAAGACGGGAGTTTGGAGAGGCACACACTCACTGCAAGCGTCATTTCCATCCCCTTGTGTGTGTGTGATGTTTCTTGTCTACCTGGTAGATGATGATATAATCTTTCATCTATGTGCTGCCTTCACAGATCAGGGAATTGTAGACAATCAAGTTACTCATTTCAGGAGAAGAGACTGGAGCCAAACCTTATGATTTTCTTCAGTCTAAATCTTCTTTCCCAGCATGAAATAAACAGATTTCTGACAAGCTAGAGCAGGGCCCAGAAGGCAAGCCAGGTGAACCAGAGGCAGGGAAAATATCTTGTTTAAATGTGTACCCTTTGGTAGGAAATGGTGCAGAATCAATTGATTAGGGCTCCTGAGGCTCTAGGGCCCCTGAGGCTGTTTGCCTGTAAGCCACAGAACAGTCTCTGCTTTTTAACGTGCCTCTTAACCTACTCATATGCCATCAATTAAGATTAAAAGGTTCCTGGCAATTCCTAGCTCCCTGCCTATTCCATTGTAACACTCCAATCCTTCCAGTGAAAAAGCTTTGCAGGGAGGTATCTAATGAGATGCAGTCCCCAGAGCAGCCCCAATTTGTGTCTTGTTGGGGGCAGGGCTTCTCTGGACCCCTTAGCTCCGTAGTTAGCAGCTGACCAGGGATTTTCCTGGAGGAACAAAGCTGGAGCGTCCTGCATGAAGTTTTTGCCATGGATGGTCACTGGGAGCTTTGCATCCAGGTGATTCTACAGTCAAGTCTTCCTTAAGCTAAGCTAAGTGTGTAAAATTCTCTCTTCTGTTCTAATCTGTGTTTAACTTTGTCAGTTTGCTTGTGCCTAGGAACTTGTAAATCAGATTTGGGGTTTGCCTGTTACAAATTGGATAACAGTGAAAGGTAACCTAAAAACGTCTTTAAATGTCGATACTGTTAGAATAAAACGGTACTCACTGGGACGCAGAGACTGACGGTTGCAGGCAGGAAGTTTATTGGGAAGCTCTCCCAACGGAGGGGCTCTGAAGAGACACTTCAGCCCACCCCCAGAAGGTGGTGGATATGGCTTTATAGAGTATCAATAGGCGGGGAAACTGAGTACAGCCTGTGGCCAAATTGCCAGGGGGGAGTGGGTTAGGAGGTCTTGGAATGTGGGAGGGGTTGGGGAGGAAGTGATGGCCCTTATCTGCTCCATTTTGTTTATTCTTGGGAGGGGATGAGCTGCCCCCTAGGCTATGGCTTGCTTAATCCGGTGCCTTATAGCTGGAGGCTGCCCTTCCTCAACCTAAGCCACAGGGGCATTGATTCAGGGTCCTATGACCTGTCAATCATTGCAAACCTCTTAAGGGGGAAACTCTAACAAATACTATCTTGCAATTGAATATGATGAATAAAAGAAATCACAAGTGGAATTAATTCAACTGCTGGAAAAGCAGAAAAACTTAGAAAAATTGTTACTAATAAAAGTTTTAGTTGCTTAGTAAATAAACAAAAGTGCCCAATTTGTTCTAAAGTAAAAACTTACTAGAAACTGTAACTGAGTTAAAATCATTATATAGATGCCTTTATGTTATAAAACAGCAAAAGCTGAAATTGCTAAACTGAGTGGATTTAGCCCAGAACCTACTACTGTGATGTTAATCTTGACTAATTTACCTCTGTTATGGTTACTTCAAGTCTAGCCAAACCTTTGCAGACTAAATTTACCTTTGATTATGGTTATTTTGTGACTAGCTTACTAACTTCACCTTGCCCTTAGACTTCAGCTATTGTGATGATAATTCTAAACTGAGTTTCTCTTTGCTTGTGGTTATTTCATGACAGCTTCTGCCCCCTCCATGGCTCAAGGGAAGACAAACTTAAGATGCCCTGTCTTCTCTCCTTCCACTGTTATTAATGATCCTGCTTTCTCTCCTGACTCCAGGTGTGGACTAGATTGCTGCCTGGTGGAATTCTTGACCCTCGGGGCAGCCACCAGAGTCCTGTTACATCCAAAGACTGGGGAGTGGGGCGCCTCCCACCTCAAGTGTTGAGGTTCCTAAAAGCAGCGACTTAAGAAAAACCAGGTTTCTCTGAGAGTTCAATGACCTCAGTGAGTATACACTGCAATTAGTATTTCTCCTCCAAAATCTGTCAAAGTCAAAATGGGAAATAAGCAAAGCTCTGAAGTAAAGGGAAATGGTCTAAGCTATATTTTAAAGCATTGGGAACAATTTGATTATAAGCCAATAATTAAAAGGAATGAAATTCTTGTGCAAAACTGCATGGTCACAGTGCAAATTAGAGTAATTAGAAATAGCCCTCAAATAGAACTTTTGAATATAATGTTATTTTACAGTTAAACTTATTTTGTAAAATAATGCAAGTTATAAGTAACATTAGTAAGTTGTTTGTGTCTAACTCTATTTGTGTCTGCCTATTTGTTCAGTGCATATCTTCTTCATACATTGGAATGGCAATATTAACAAATGAAAATTCTTAAGAAAGCTCTGTTCAAATTGTTAAAAATTAAATATGCACTTCTGTATGTGAAAGGATATCCCTGGAGCCCAAATTAGGCTAAGCAGAATGAAAAGGTAATATAGAAATCTGAATATAGAAACTATTGGAAAAGGGAAAAATATTTTCCTAAGCTACGCAGCCCCCAGGACTTTGTCTTTGCAAGAGTTATGAGGGAGGGGCTAAGTGTGGCAGATTAAAACTCTATTTTGTAGGCTGGGTAATTTAAGAATTAATTTGCCCTGTAATTCCCCAATTTAAACCTTTTACCAGCCTTAAAATAAGGGTGGTTAATAATCCTCTTACCAAAGTTCAGTAAGCAAAGAAAAGTCCTTGAAAGTTATGGAAAGGTCTTTTCTAAATTGTAATTAAAGCAAATTAAACAATTATAATACATTCCAGAACCTAGCCATCAGTATGCTTTTAAGATTATTCAGTTTTAGAATTTTATTAAAGAGGTTTTAGCTGCCTGTAAAGGAAGGAAAAAGAACATTCCTTACATAAACTATAATTATTTCAATTTTATTTAATTTATATATAATCTCCCTAGGTTTATAGGATACCAATTAAATTAACATTATATGTACTAAATCTTTATGGTTATGAAAATTGTAAATTCATGTTTAATGAAATTAAGATAAAGGTAAATTTCATTGGTGCCAACTCTAATTTAATAAGCTTATTTAAAGATAAAGTAACTCGTCTATGTGGTTATAGTTAATTATTAGAAGTTTATAAAGGCATTGTCTAATCTGAAGTACTTAAATGGGTAATTCCAGGAAGCCATTATTAATTAGAAACCTAAAGTGATATTAGTAACAAAAAGTAACTTTATAACAGGGAAACTTGTCAGAGGCCACCTCAATCTGCATATTAAAGTGGCGGTAAGGAAAGATAATCTTGATTCCATTGGGTATCTTAGGTTTTCATAAAATAATGGAGAAAGTAGTATTTTCTGTATCCCTAAAGTAAAATACCTGTTAATTAATGTTGTCATGGTAAAGGTATAGAAGTAAAAAGCAAAGTACTAAAAAAGTTAAGTCATTTGATATGTTATACATTTCATTGGAATTATTTAGAAAGTATATAAAAATTTAAAGGGATAGACTTCAGTATTGTCAAACTCTTGTGCATTCAAACTGGGCATTCAGTACACTGCATGGTGCCTCTCCATTTGAGTCATTGGCTAGGTTGGTCACTGAACCCTGAAGCAATAAAAGTACTACATCTCTGAACATGTTTCTGAAGTGGATGGAGAGTACATTGCAGTTTCAACTCCTGCAGCAGCCAGCAATGGGTTGATATGGGCAGATGTACAATGGATGTTGCCTCCAGACTGGCTCTGTGTCTAAGTGCCGAAAGGTGCTATGCACCAGGCTGGTGAAACACTGGAACCTTACTGTCCTAGTCTGTCTCTAGGATCAACGGTGCTGCAGCCTGCTGGCTGTGTGAAGGGCATATCAAGTGGAGCAACAATTACCAGAGTGATATAAGTAGAACTTAAACACAATTGGCATTATGGTCTGCTCCCATGGAGAGATACCATGTGAGGTATTGCAAACCTGGAGCTTAGATCTGTTAATTGCCGCTCAAAGAGAAACTTATGCATTGATTAGTACATTAATTAGTATTAAGTACTGTACCTATATACCTGATGAATATGATAATATCTGTTCTATTATAGATCATATGCAGAGGGATACTGAACATGTTAAAGTTCTTGGTAAATTTAATTCATTTTCTAAGTAGTTAATAAATTTGCCTATAAGACAAAGAATGGTTCTCTTGAGTGCTGTCTTTATTTTGCTTGCCATATGCTTGTCTTCTTGTTGCCTATACTGTTTTGTATAGGGCAGTGCCTCTCTTCATATCTCTCTTAGCTGTCCTAGGAATAACAACCACCATAGGAACTGGGGTTGGCAATTTATACCAAACCCAGCAGGTCTACCACAATCTCTCCCTAGAGTTAACCAACAGCACAAAAGAAGAATGCTGTTTCCCATCAACTTTGGGAGGATACAACCTCTGAAGTCACCTGAACTTTCTCACTCTTGTGGTCCAGTATGTCATGTATGGCCCCCTTTTTGGGCCTGCCCACCACCATCTTCTTTATCCTTTTAATGGGACCATGTATCTTCAAAATTCTAATTAAGTTTATTTCTTACAAAATCAACACCTTATTAGTCACGTGGGGATTTCATCCAATTCAGAGTGCCAGACCCATCTTCCCTCAACCACAATAGAATAGCCAGAGGGTTTTACACCTTGTCAGGTAAGGCCTACTCCCCCTAACCACCAGGAAGTATTGACAGAAGAATGCCCTGTTGCCCTTCAGCACATCCCTTAAGAATAAGGTTATAAATTCTGAGGAGGGAGTTGAGGAAGGTTAGTATAGTGAAAGGGGGAAGCCTGCTGGCCCGGCAGAAAACATGGCTGACAGACCACATGGCTGTGAGACTTTTCTTGTTTTCTTGTTTCTTAATAAACTCTTTACTCCCTTGCCTACCTTATGGTATGTCCTTAAATTCTTTTATGTGATATAAGCCAAGAACCTAGAAGCCCAGAAACCAGAGCCATCCACTAACAGTAGTGTCTCACACTGCTGGCTTCTTCAGCTGGTGATCTCCTGCTCCCTTATCTCTTAGCTCAGGCAGGACACTAGGGTCTTTCCTCCTTTCAGGGCCCCACTCTAGGCCAGCTGATTCTCTGGAAAACCTGAGGTCTGACCGTGACTCCCATTTTGTCTCCTAACATGGGTGGTTCCCTCTTTCTAGCCCACAGCTTCAGGACAACTTCACCTCTAATGCTGGGTCTCCTCTGGCAATCTCCTCAGCCTTACTTGCAGCTAATTTCCTTATCTCTAGGCCCCTCCTCTCCCATCCCACCTCCCTTCCCCTGTCTTGGGCCCTGAGCATCAACCCAGGGTTGGGATAAGGGGCAGGTTTGAGGCACATTTTTTCTCAAAGTCTCCACACCTCTCTTCCATGGAAGATTTAGGCCCTGGATAGACAACATCAGGATATACAAAGTCAGTTCTTGCTCCCTACTTCTGCTATCTATTCCACTTCTTATAATCTGCCAATTTAAAGGGATAAACTTTAAATTCTCTCTATGTGGCTGCCTCTGTCTTCCCTACCTTGGCCAAGGAGTAAAATTCTATGAAGTCATTAGCATTTTTTCCCTCTCTCTCTCTTCCGCTGAAGAAGGAGCTTTACTATTGAGAAATCCTTCTACAGGCCTTTGTTCTGCTAGGTGTCTAAAGAGTTAACTTTGACCCTCAAAGCAGATCAGTGACCTTCATGTTGTAGTTTGGAATCTCCCTCCCTCATTTGGGTAACAATGACTCAGTCTTGGGGTTAAGAGTACAAGAGATCATGATTTAAAGTAGGGGGTGGGGTTAAAAGACAGTGGTTTATATTTGTAAGATAAAAGTACAAATGGAGATAGAAAGGGAAGAAAGAAGGAAAAGAGAGAAAAGAAAGTAAATAGATTTTGGTCTTATTTAATGCTCTCTTTTCCCCAAAGCTTTCGTTTTAAGCAGCTCTTCTCTTTCTTATTAAATTTTAAGCCCCAAGGTCTTCATCCCCAGCAAGATGAAACAAAGTTTGAGGACCAGTGTGAAAAGCCCAGTGGTGAGACCCCTGGGAGAGAGATGGGACTAAGCTAGGAAGGTGTTACATGCCAGGCCTACCTGATGATAACATGGGTTAGAAGGAAAGGTGCAGAGACTAGGAGGGCTCTGGGCATCTCTCCATTCAGTCCACAGACAGGGTCAGTATCACTAAGTGTCTGCAGCAAAGTAGCCCTAAGACTGTTCCCACTGTTAGGTCTAAGAGAGCACCCTCTACCCACCACCCTGCCATATCACGTCTCTTTCCAAACTAGATTTTATTGAGTGTACTGAGTTGAAGAGGAGGAGAAGCAATGAAAATTCTGGCTAGTCAGGGAATTTAGAGGGAGTGGCCAGGATTTCTGCTTTTAAGAGGATTTGATTAGCATCCTACCAAGACATCGTAAGGAGGATCTCAGAAAAAAGGACTATAAACCCTACTCTCCCCACTCTTTATTTCTCAGAATGTGCCCTATTTAAGTGAGGTGGTCTCTCTGAAGTAGGCAAGCTGCAAGAGCCTCTGGCTCCTGGTATATGAGCTAAATATTGTCTTGGAGCGATCATCTGGTTGTGACTCAGAGTTTTGGATCTCAAAGTCTCTTGACCTACCCCAGGGAGATTTATTGCAAATTCCAAGGGACAGCGAGTGTTTCAAGAGAAATTACTTAAAGCAATTAAAAATATAAATGAAAAAAATATAAACAAATATTTACTGAATACTTACTATGTACCAGGCACTATTCTAGGCACTAGGAAGAAAGTAATGGTGGGTGGGGGAAGTAATAAAGTACAGACAAAAATATCCAGTCTCATGGAGCTTATATTCAAGAAGGTGGTATCAGATAATAAATAAAGTAATAAAATATTTTATTTTATTATTATATAAAATATTATTTTATTATAATATATTTTATTATATAAAATATTATTTTATATATTATTCCAAATATATATTGATGACTTCCCAACTTCAAAATGAGTCGAGAGGTCACCAATGAGGTAACGCTTATGTGTGTCTCAGCAGGATCTCATAGATGGCCAAGGAAGATACTACCCCAAATAGTGGGGATCTTAAGGGCTCTGGAGACATCCAGGACCTATGGTCATGGCAGATAGCTCCGGAGTTTGGTGCCTTGCCGGTGGCCCTACTTTGGAATTTTTTCTCCGAGAGTGACAGAGTTGGACTCAGATGTGACTTCCCTACTCATGCCTCTTCTGTCCCTTTTATTTCAACCTATAGTTGGTGCTGGAGTTGGTAGGTGTATGTCCAAGAGACTTTAATCTCTGGGCTGTCCATGTGCCAGCTGGGCCCTGAAATTCAACGGAGTTGCAATACCTACTCTCCAGTTCATTGGACTCATCCAAGACAGCTAACAAGGAGATGATGATGGACAATGACCATCCCAAGGAACTGAGAAAGTCCACAACTACAAGCAAGAGAGTCCCATCCAACTGCCCCATGAGATCAAAGCCTCCTCTTAATTAGAGGGGGAGTGGGCAGCACCATCCCAGAATCCTCAGGATTGTGGAATGAACTATGGACTGAAGAAGACTTACTGGTATTCTACTATAGATTTATTGTGATTCTAGCAATGGAAAAACTATATCATTCATGTGGAGGCAGTGGCCACTAGAGGTTCTGAGGGCAGGGAAAGGAAAATACAGATGAAATATGGGGGCATTTTGGGGACTTGGGAATTTTCCTGGATGACATTACAATGATAGATATGGGCCATTACATATCTTGCCATAACCTACAAAATTGTGTGAGGCAGAGTGTAAACTACAATGTAAACTGTAATCCATGCTTAGTGGCAATGCTCTAAAATGTTTTCATCAATTATAATGAATGTGCCACACTAATGAAAGATGTTGTTAATGTGGGAAAATGTGGGAGGTGTAGGAAGTGGGGCATATGGGAATCCCCTATATTTTTATGTATAACATTTATGTAATATAAATACCTTTTTAAATATATATATATATATAAATAATATATATAATAAAATAAGTAAGAGACTAAGTAAATGGTATGGTAAATGATGATACATTTGTATATTAAAAAGCAGGACAGGAGGATAGGGAGAGTATGGGAAATGTGTATTAGGGTTCTCCAGAGAAGGAGAACTAGCAGGTTCCACACACACACACACATCCCATTATCATCATCATATGTGTAAATATTAAGAGATATATTATAGGAATTGGCTCATGTATCCTTGGGAATAGGCAAGTCTGATTTCCTAGGGGTAGGCTGCAAGTTGGAAACTCTGATGGAAGTGAAGCTGAATTCCTCGGGAGAAGTAGAGATAGAAATTCTTCTTTCTGACTTCTGAAAACCCTTAGTTCTGACTTTAAGACCTCCAACTGATTGATTGAAGAGACTTCTCTCTTTGCAGAGGGTACTCTCCTGTGTTGACTGTAGATACAATCAGCAATATATGCAACCAACTGACTGTAAAGATGCATATCCATCTATGAAATACCCTCATGGTAACAATTAGATCAGAGTTTGCTTGACTAAACAACAGGATGCCATTACCTAGCCAGGTTGACATGTGATATTAAAAATCACAGGGTGCAATTTTAGTTGGTTTGGAAACACTTTGCTGAGAAAATGACATTTGAGCAAAAATTTGAAGAAAGTGAAAAAGTGAGGCAGATATCAGGAAGAAGGGAATTCCAGGTAGAAAGTAGGGCTGCTTTGAGTATATGTTGGAGGAACAGGAAGGGGGTTAGTGGGGCTGGAAGGTAACACATCACAGGAAGAAAAATTGCAAATAATGTTAGAGAAATAAAGGGTGGGGTTCCAGGTCATGGCTATGAAAATGGCTTTTGATGCATTCCAGAGGAGATGGAAGCCTTTGAGATCCTGAGGAGATAAGTAACCTGGCCTGATTTCTTTTGTTAAAGGATCACTGTTGTTGCTGTGCTGTAAATCCACTGCTTTAGGGGAAGGGTGGAAGAAGAGAAACCAGTAAGGGGACTGTCAAAATAATTTTGGTGAGAGAGAAATTAATGGCTTGGACCAGTGGGGTAGCAATGGAGGTAATAAGAAATAATTGAATTATGCATATGTTTTGAAGTTGACACAATGGCATTGGTGAATGGATTGGTTGTGGGGTAGAAAAGGAGAAAAATCAGGGATGACAAAAATGGAATTACTATTGATAAAGACATGGAAGGCTCTAGGTGAGTCAGGTGAAGAGGAGAAGATCAAGAGTTTGTTTTTAGACATATTAATTTTGAGATGCTTATAAAACATCGAAGAATAGTTGTTGGCAAGGTATTTGGAGCCTGAATTTAAGGGAGAGGTCTGAGCTGGACATATAAATTTGCAAGTTATCTGCATCTAGATGGTTTTAAAAGCCATGAAACTAGATGAGAACATCATGGGAATGAGTATAGCCAAAACAAAAACTTAACACAGAAGAATACTTGAAAGTTTTTCCTGGTATCCCAGACCTTTAAATCTGGCTCTCTGCTGGTTATCTCCACTTAAGTGTCCTTCAGGCACCTCAGTTTTCATATACCAAAAGTTAATGTGTAAGTTGACACTTTCCAAATGTAGTTAAGTAATCACAGCAGCTAATATTGAGTTCATTGATTACAATAGGCAATATTTTTGAGCACTTATTATGTGCCGGACACTTATCAAAAGCATCTAGAATGTTTTCCATTTCCCATAGGAAAAATGAGGCTCAGAAAGTTTGGGTGAATTGCTTAGGAATGAACAACTAGTAAGTGGTGAAGTCGAATGGTGATTCCAGGTCTTGATTCCAGAACTCATATTCATAATCACCAAGTCATACAGGACCATGATGTTCAGAAAGAATAAGTCTAGATAATTTTATCCTCAAATTGGTGACTACCACATTGTTTTGGATCATGGGGTCTTTTGATAATCTGATCAAAATCAGATTATGCACTAGTGCAAAGAGGACCCAAATTTTGCATTCAATATCAAGGTTTTATAAACGCTTTAAAATGCATACATGGACCATTTAAAGATGAAAGGACTTAAATGAATTCATGCATTATAGCTTATATTTTACCTCTGAAACTGCAATAAGCCCTTACTGAAAAATTCAAGTGACTCTTTTAGACTTTATTTTATTCATTCATAAAAGTCAGTAATTAATATTTTGAAAAACCTCATTTCTACCTCTATTTCTATGTATTCCATCCCACTTCCACCCCACCCCAACTCCATATTGGTAACAACTTTTATAACTTTCTTAGTATCCTTTCAGTGTTCCTTTAAAACAAATATAAGCATGGATATATTTGTTAGCCTCTGACTCCTACCTCTTTCTTACATGAATAGGTAAGAAATTATATCATATTTTCAGTTCTTCACTTTGCTTTTATCAGTATTTTCTGGGCCACATTCCAGATCAAGACATAAAGAGCTTCTTCATTTTGTATTGCAATATATTCCATCAGTCCCTACTGATTGATATTTGGGTAGTTTCTAATATTTTCTATTACAAACAATGCTGCACTGAAGAATTTTGACAAAAGTCATCTTGTACATGTGCAGGAATATCAATCAGATAGAGTCCCAGAAGTAGGACAACAGGGTTGAAGAGAAAATGCATTTATATTTTTGGTAGCTGTTACAAAATTGCACTCCTATAAGATGAAGCATTCTGCACACTCACCAGCAATGTAAGAGAGTGCCGATTTCTCTCCAGCTCCCTAGTGGTGTATTGTTAAACTTTTGAATTTTTGTCAATTTAGTAGGTGAGAAATGTTATTTCTGTTTAATTTTAATTTAAATTTTTCTTTTATGAAAGGGATGAGTACATTTTCATATGATTCAGCTTGCATAATATTTTATTTTCTGTGAACTCTGTTTTTCTCCATTTTTCAATTGGGTTTTATTTCATTTAGGCTTTAATGATTCTATAAATATATGACTAAAGTATCTATAAAGTTATTAAAATAAAAATATTACTAAAATTTATTTTATTTATTTAAAATTTATTTTATTTACTTTTTTCTCTCACCCCCTCATTGTTTGCATTTGCTGTGTCTGTTCATTGTGTGCTCATCTTCCTTTTAGGAGGCACTGGGAACTGAACCTGGGACCTCCCATGTGGGAGGGAGGCACCTAATCGTTTGAGCTTCCTCTACTCCCTGCTTTGTTGTGTCTCTCATTACATTTTCCTCCTTGTGTCTCTTGCTGCATCATCTTGTTGCATCAGCTAGCAATGCCAGCCCTTTGCATCAGCTCACTGTCTTGCTTGTCTTCTTTAGGCAGCACTAGGAACCAAATCTGGGACCTCCCATGTGGTAGGTGGGAGCTCAGTCACTTGAGCCACATCTGCTTCCCACTAAAATTTGTTTTACTTGATATTATACAAACTTGTTTTATCTTTCTCCTCCCTCCCTCCTTCCTTTTTTCCCTTTGTCCTTCTTTCCTTTTGCTCTCTCTCTTTCCTACTTTCCTGCCAATATACCAGCAGTAATTTCTCATTATTACTCCTCAATTCTGTGGGGATTTCTTAGTGGTGGAACAAGCACAGCTTATTAAGGAAGCCTGCTGCATTGCCCCAAAGAAGAATTAGTTAGTCCTTACATGCTTTAAACGTAGAAACTCATTTCTCTTTCAGTGTCTTTATGTGCTATGGTAGTTTGCCAGGGCTGCTATAACAAACACCACAGACTGGTTGGCTTGAAGAATTGGAATTTGTTGTCTCCATTTTGGAGTCTAGAAGTCCAAAGTCAAGGTATTGGCAAGACTTGTGGCTTTCTCCAAGTCTGTAACATTCTGCTACTGGCTTGCTGGCAATCAATCTTTGCTCCCATCACAACAAATATGTCTTCTTTCATCTCCTGCAGTTTTTCTTTCCATGTCCAGATTTCCTTTGCTTATATGGATTTCACTGATATTGGATTAAGGTCCACCCTGATTCAGTGTGGTCTCATCTTAATAGGATCTTTGAAGATCCTGTTTACAAATGAGTTCACACACAGAATCAGGGGTTAGGACTTGAATGTGTCTTGTAGGGGACATGATTCAAATCTCAATATATTCCAAAGCATTTTCATTGAATATAGATACATGTTGTCTTTGTTGAGTGTTTGTTCTGTACCATAATCTTGTCCACCTGAGCCTCTTCAGCTTTTTAATTTAGAAAAATTAAAAAAAAAAAAGAACTTATTAGGCAATGAAGTCAGTTCATGTTCTTCCCATGATTAAACTCACATTAAGCAAGGAAAAACAGTCAAAATTCTCCAGCTAACTTTTACTCAATGGTAAACTTTGGTTGGACAGCCTCACTAGTACTTTGACTATTTATAATTTAAGAACATATATTTGTAAGTTCCTGACTTTCCCTGAAGTACAGATCTACAATGAGGCATTTGTTTCCTATGTTTATCCTCACATGGCAAGTTAACCACATCTTCAGCTTTCACTTCTGCTGTAACTCTCACTTAATGGGTAATTTTTTCAATGGTGGGAATGTTGCCAGAGCTGATTTCCAGGTGTTTGGTCACATCGTAAGAAAGGATTCAGAGACACACCACAGTTATAAGAAAGTTAGAAAAGAATTTAATAAGGGGAAAGAACACTCTCAAGGATGTGAGTGTGGGTATGCCTTCTCTCTTGGGTTTTCTGGTTTTATTGGTTATCATAGGGGGTTAGGGTCTGTGCTGATTGGTGTATTTAAGACAAAGCGGGCGAAACTTATTGGGTGGTTTGGTTTCTAGGGAGCGTTATTTGGCGATGGCTGACTTCTGGTTGCTGTCCACGAGCTCTGCAGGGCACGTTGAGCGGTGGTGATTGGCCTCTAGCCACTGTCCACAAGCCCTGCTGTGTGCTAACTGCATGAGGTTTTTATGAAAGTATGTGGGTGATGGGGGTCCTTCCTGTTTTTCCTTCTTTCTGCTGTGTGAAAATGTTGCAAGTTGCATTCCAATAATGCAGCTGCTTTATGGATGTTTATGTTATGAGAATTGGTATTTGGGTTTTCTGCCCCTCCTCCTCAGGTCCCTATTCTATTCTGACTCAGGAACACTTACTAAAATATTTCCATTAAATTCTTCTGTTTTTGGACTTGTTCACCTTGCAGATATAAGCTATTACTAAAGTCAGCATTTTGTCTTTACATGCAACCAAGCCTTTTGTTTCCAGTGTGAAAGCCATCGCTTTCTTACTCTTCCTTTCCATTTTCAGTACTAGACATTGGATTTCTTTATAGGGCCCTTTCCCCATCATATCCTCCCCATGAAAAAGTTTCATTCCTTTATATGAGCTGTAACATTCACACTAAATATAAGACAACAAAGGTTCATAAATTATGGGCCAATGGCTAGGTTCATTTTTGTTTTAATCCATTTTTCATATGCATTCATACTTTTTTGTCAATAGAGTACCATTTTTTTTTTTTAATTTTCAGATTTCAGCCTTGCTTTCTACATTAATTGAAAATCTATTGAATTCAAAATGGATATTCACTGCCTGTCTATTCTTGTTTGCTAGCATTTATAACTTCCAGGAGCAGTCAGTTTTCTATTTTAGAAGGATTTTCTTCTCATTTCTGTCATCTCATCCCTAATCTGTTTTGTCTCCTGAACCACTCCCTTCCAATTCTTGACTCTTACATGATTAGACATTCACACGACATACACATTCAGTGTTCCCAGTTACTTGGAGATGGTAGTCCCTTTTCTACTCTGACTGCTTTTCTTGCCAAGATCTGACCATACTGTTCCTGACCTTTCTCTTAGTGAGAGTGAAAAAGGAGTCAGGGCACTAAATTGATGATGGCAAATTGCTTTGTCTAGACTGGGGAGCTGAGGAGAGAAGATTGTAAATCTAGATATAATAAGATTTATGTTTTCCTACCACACTTTTACCCTGATCAGTCTTTGTATATCCCTGTGGAATGATGTCAGTACAGAGGTTGCTTCTCTAGCCTTTTACTGAGATGTGTATCATCCATGATGATTCTGGTGTGGCTGCTGGGTGGAGCCCGGATGAGTGCCCCACAGTCCCGCCTGGAAAAAGCTTTGGGTTAGGAAATAGTTTTGTCCAGGAGCAAATTTATTAGAATTAGAATATGGTCCACCACTTTCCACAACCAGGATCTTTGTTATGACTGGAAAAGGGAGCAAGGAGGAAAGCAGCCACTAGACATCCATTTCCGATCCCCAGGTATTGGATACAGTCCATGTCTTCTGGGGTTCCTAATTAGTCAGAGGGTGAGTGTGAATCACTACGTGACTTTAGACATCTCCTTTGTGGCCTCCTGTGCTGCACTGGGAGGGAACCAGGGTGGATAATCTCTAACCTATCCCCAGGCTGGTTGTGGTATGGGATGACACTGGCTCATCTTCACTTGCAGGAACCTCCTTGAGATTCATTCCTCAGCTCTGCATTGTTTTGCAGATACAATTCATTTCCCTGTGTTCCCATGTCATGTTTAGATTCAAGTAGAAGTTGATTTATTGGCAGAGGGATAATTCCTAACATTATTTACTAAATCCCAGCAGTATATTCCTCAGCCAAAACTCAGTTTGCTTGCTCATGAGCTTCTCAATATTACTTTATTGGTGGTTGGAGACTAGTACCCTTCAGTGCTTCTGCAAGTCAGGATCTGAAGGCAGAGTCCTTTTGTTTGTATTTCTAATTTGTCATCTGAATCCAAGTTATAATCCACCCTGATAAACAATGGTTCTAGGACAGTGAGTCAGGTTTTCAGAGACAGCAATTTTCAAAGATCTGAATCCATGAACAGCCTTTAGGAGAGGGCCTTGTAAACTCCCTTATACACAGAGATGTCTCTGGCCCTGTGCTTTCTATGAGCTCTTGTATTTCTTGTAGAATCAATTAGGTTGTTTGTGTATTTCTAGGAATTTGTCCATTTCATCTAGGTTGTCTAGTTTGTTGGCATACAGTTTCTCATAATATCCTCTTATGATCCTTTTGATTTCTGTGGGGTCAGCCATAACTTTCCCCCATTCATTTCTGATTTTATTTATTTGCATCTTCTCTCTTTTTCTTCTTTATTATTCTAGTTAACTGTTTGCCAATTTTATTAATCTTCTCAAAGAACCAGCTTTTGGTTTTATTGATTTTCTCTATTTTTTTATTTTTTATTTTCAATTTCATTTATTTCTGCTCCAATCTTTGTTATTTCTTTCCTTCTGCTTGCTTTGGAATTGGTTTTCTGTTCTTTTTCTTGTTTCTCTAGTTGTTTAGTTAGATCTTTGATTTTAACTCTTTTTTCTTTTTTAATATAAGGGTGTAGGGCTATAAATTTCCCTCTGAAGACTGCTTTCACTGTATCCTGGAAGTTTTGATAAGTTGTGTTCTCATTTTCATTCATCTCAATATATTTACTAATTTCTCTTACAATTTCTTCTTTGGCCCATTGATTGTTTAGGGGTCTGTTGTTTATCCCTCACAAATTGGTGAATTTTCCCCTTTCCCATCTATTATTGAATTCTAGTTTCATTCCATTATGATCTGAGGAGGTGCTTTGTATAATTTTAATCTTTTTTTTATTTATTGAGACCTGCGTTGTGACCTAACATGTGGCCTATCCTGGAGAAAGATCCATGAGCACTTGGGAAGAATGTATTAACTACTGGTTTGGGATGCAACATTCTGTTTATGTCTGCTATGTCTAGCTCATTTATCATATTGTGCAATTTGTTTCTTTGTTGATCTTCTGTCTAGTTGTTTTATCTAATGACATAAGTGGTGTGTTGAAGTCTCCCACTATTATTGTGGAGATGTCTATTTCTCCCTTCAGTTTTGCCAGAGTTTGCCTCATGTATTTTGGGGCACCATGGTTATGTACATAGATTTTATGACTGTTATTTCTTCCTGGTGGATTATCCATTTTATTAATATATAGTGGCCTTCTGTATCTCTTTTAATTTTTTGCATTTAACGTCTGTTTTGTCCAATATTAGTGTAGCTACCACTGCTCTTTTTTGGTTACTGTTTGCATGGGGTAACCTTTTCCAACCTTTCACTTTCAGACGATTTGTATCCCTGTGTCTAAAGTGAGTCTCTTGTAAGCAGCATGTGGATGGCTCATGTTTTTTATTATTCATTTTGTTAGCCTGTATCTTTTGATTGGGGAGTTTAATCAATTCAAATTCAATAGTATTACTGTAAATACATTGTTTACGTCCACCATTTTATTCTTTGGCTTTCGTATGTTATATCTTATTTTTTCCTGCCTTTTTATTCTTTTGTTTATCCTTTCTGCTAGTCTTGCCTTCTACACTCTCCTCCAAGACTCTCTCTTCTGTCTTTTCCTTCCTTTTTTTTTAAAATCAATTTTATTGATACATATTAATAAAGCATACAATTCATCCAAAGTGAACAATCAATGGTATTTGGTATAATAAAGTATTTGTGTATTCATCACTTCAGTCATTATTAGAACATTTTCATTATTTCAATAATAATAATAAACAAAA
>JAQZBX010026009.1:0-29195 GCA_029593785.1 Cabassous unicinctus
AATCCAGCGTCTTTTTTATTTCTTGGATTGTGCCATTGATCACCATCATATCAGTTTTCTTTTTTAAGTATGTTTACAATTTCTTCAGCATGTTCTCCCAGTGTCTTCTTAATATCCTTAATCTCTTCCTTCACTTCATTGAGTTGGTCCATGATATTTGTTTGGAAAGCTTTGATTAGTTGTTAGATGTTCTGCATCACTTCCTGGTTTTTAGTTTGTTCATTGGGCTGGACAATGTCTACCTGTTTCTCAGTGTGGTTTGTAATTTTTTGTTGCCCTCTAGTCATCATTCTATCTTGGTGGGTCTATTCAGTTGATTAGCTTCTCTCTCTGTTCTAGAGTTTTATTTAGCTGGTGGTTCTGTGTGTGTGTTAAGTTTTCTCTTTGACACTTTTTCTTCTTATTTTATTTCCTTGCTTCTTTCTATGTTCCTTTGAAGGCAAAAGATTAGGGCCAGAGGAATCAAAAGATGTGAGTAAGGAAGGTTAACAGTTATATTGATAAAAGTTAGAAGAGAGGCTGTATAAGACTTAGGGAAACAAATATTTAGCTAATGTAGGCAATGTGGAGAAGTAGGAAATAAAAGTGGAGTACGTACCATGGACTGGAAAACCAAATAGAGGAATATATATATAATGATTTAGAAGGCTAGAATGATGAGGGGGCAGAGAAAGAGTAAAGAAAGGGCTGAAAGGAAAAGTTAATATTAATTTTAAAAAAAGAAGAAAACTGAATAAATGGAATAGAAATTGACACCCTTAAGTTGTGGGCTAATGAAAAAACATGATATGTAGGAACAACAGCAGAAAGCAGAAGGCAGAAAGATGAAGGAAGCAAAAGAGATAGCTTGGGATACAAAATCAATATAGACAGAGAATGGGAAATCACTGACAAAGAAGCACAGCAAAGAAGAGATAAGCTGGCAACACCAAATTTAAAAAAGAAAAGAAAAGAAAAAAAAAGAAAGAAAGAAGAAGCGGGGGAGGAAAGAGGAAAGAAAAGCAAGAGACAACAAATAAACAGAGAAAAACGAAACAACAACACAAGCAAGCAGTCAAGCAAATCTAAGGAAGAACAGTGTTCCTTATTTGGCCCTTGTGGAACCTCTCAGCCTGCTTGTATTTATCAATCAATTGCCCTGCAAGATTCTATTTGCAGGTTTTGAGGCAGATTTTAGCTATTAAACTAAATTAAAAAGGAAAATTCAGTTTTTATTTTTTAAAGTGACTTTTTTTTTTGGCGAAATAAGGGACCCAAAATATGTCCTCTTCTAGACCACCCCCATCACTGAGGGGACCCTAACTAGGCTTGAGGACACTAATCAAGCACTTTCCACCTCCTGGCCTCCCCAGGGGAGTTGAAGCTCTGATGCTAGTCAGTGTAGAATGATAAAAATGGCTGACTCTGCCCGCTCTGGAGGCAAGCCTGAGTATCACCGGGCTATTGAGTAAAACAGGCTTCCTCAGTAGATTCGCCTCTCCCGTCAGCATGGTGCTGTTTCTTGGAGCTGGCTTATCTGTTCCTCAAAGGTATGAGGGGGGCCGAGGCAGACAAATTGACAGAAAATAAACCTCTTTCCACCTTCTGTCAGAACCCTCCCACTCTCCTAGAATGCTCCCTCTCATGGGCTTGCTGGTGGGGAGTTGTGGTGTTTCCCTGGGCAGCTCAGTAAGTTAACTTCCTCAGCAGATTCGCCACTCCCCTCAGCCTGGTCCTGCTTCAAGCCAGCTAATTTGTTCCCCAAAGCTGCAAGGGGTTCCAGGCAGCAAAATCCACAGAAAGGAAAGCCTTCTCAACCCTCCACCAGAATCCTCCCACTCTCCAAGAACACTCCCTCTCACCCATTTGCGGACAGGAGTCGTGGGTCAAACCAGCCTTTTTCCCTGAGGGTGGGGCTCAGCAGTCTGTGTTAACCTCCATAAGCAGAGTTAAAACTCACGAATCTCCACCAAGTGATCCATGCTGTCAAGCTGCCTGCAGATAGAAGTCCCAATCTTCTTGCTTCATGTGCCCCACAGCACAGACCCCCAGGCAGGACCCTGTCCCCAATCAGCCATCCTCAGAGAGCTAATCAGTGAGTGCCCTCCTAAACCAATGCCATCTTCCTTCCTCCCTCCAAATATATGTTGAATGACATTTATTTCTATCCCAACAACGCACAGACACTGAGGCTAGTGCTTGTCAAAGCCAGTAACAAGATGACAAAGAACAAACTAATTAGCACTTTGAACCCCACTTAAATCCACTCCATTCTGGAAATATGTTTCATTATGGAATCCTGTGGCCTAATGTGGGAAGTTCTGATCTCCATGCCCCCAGAGGCCTGGGACCCTAAGCAATATGCCCCACAGAGCTGTTTCCACATATCATCCAAGATTGGTTCACTTAAACCTACACTACTGGTATTACAGCAGGAATACATAAGCAGATGTGCTGGCACCCTCTTTCTTATACCACAGAGCAAGTATAGAAATCTTGGCCATTGTTAATTAGTTCTTCAATCTCATTTGAATGTGTAAAAACCAGACATAAATTTCTGTTGCAGTGTGCTCTGCTGGGAAACAATCATTTTGGAAATCTTCTTGCTGAGTATCAGAACCAGTACCAAAAGCATTCACCATCCCCAGATGGTCCCATGAAGAGCTTATGTTCCTTCCCTCCAAAGACTGAGAATTTTAAATTTGATCCACTATACTACTTTGAATTTTTCTTTCTGCCATTTCTCTTTCCTGCTGTATCCTGGAAACTTTCTTCACATCTCATTGGAGGAATTCACCCAGACCCCACCCAATGATCACCATCCTTTACAATCATCCAAAAGAAACAAAAAATAAAAATACTATTAAAAGACAACTTCCATACATCTTAAGATATTTGTTGAGTGTGTGTGCACTTAGCATGTGCACAAGTAAATATTATAGAAGAATGTTAACTTTATCATATAATTTTATTAATTAGTGTGGGGCAAGAAAAAGAAGAAAAATGATCCCCTTATTTAGCTATGAAGCATTAGGTTTTAAAAAAGGGAGGAAGGAAGGAAAAAAATTGTACAATTTAATTTTGCTTGTCATCCTATTCATTTTTGCTCCTGAAGTGATTTTCTGACTGTTGCAGCTACCTTATCTGTGTTCACATTTTGCAGAAGGGGATAGTATTATAATTAATTTTTTTATATTACAAGGATATGGTTAATATAATGTTTGATATGCTAAAGAAAACAAAAGAAGAAAAAAGACACTTAAGACATATTCTCAGGTACATATATAATGTTCACTAATATTTGAAAGTCATATATAAACAATGAATCTGAATGTCATGATTAATTTGTAATCGCTCTGTTACATCAGATTGGGCCTGATGGTAGCATATGTAATCATAACTCTGAGGAGCAGAGATGTGAGAAATGACCCTGAATTAGGCAATCAGCACTTTGGCCTTACAAATGCATAAGTCTAAGGTGACACATGATTTTGGCTGAATACCAAGGCTGAAGCTGAACTTCAGAAAACTCTTATTTAACAGTTTTCTACAAGGTACTTAAATTTGAGAAACAATAATCTATACTTGATCAAAACCTGAGGGGCCCCTCCTCCACACCTGCCTTGAAACTCTTAACCAAAACTTCTCAAGCAGGCCAGATTTAAAGGATGATCCTCTAGAAAACCCAGACTTTGAGTGGTTCACAGATGGAAGGAAAGGAATTAAAAGGGCATGCTATACAGTGGTTTCTCAATTGGGAACTATAGAAGCCCAAGGCCTTCCCCTTGGACCTCAGCCCAGAGGGCAGAACTGATTGCCCTCACTTGAAATTTAATGATGGCAGCTAAGAAAAAAGCTAACATTTAGACAGACTCCAAGTATGCTTTCTTCATATGCTTTTCCTCCAACTCACTCTGCTGTGTGGCAAGAATGGGGCTTGCTTACTAACAGTGGATCACCTATTAAGCACAGGTAAGAAATCTTGGACTTATGAGAGGCTGTTCTGTTGCCCCAAGAAATAGCAGTTATGCATCGCCAAGGGCACAAGAAGACAAACACTGCTATAGCTAGGGGAAATGCCTGAGCAGGAGCAGTAGCTAAAGTTGCAGCACAAACCCATGTCTCCCTCCTAGCCCTTATTCCAGAACCTGTCCCATTATCATACTCTGGGGACAACTGGCAGATAGACTTTACCCACATCCCATCTTGCCAGGGCTAAGCATTTCCAACTAGAAGGGAAACAGCAAATGAAGTGGCTAAGGGCTTACTTCAGCTTTGCCCCTTCAAGATGGTCTACTGATGACCTTTCCTCACTCAGGACCTGGAGACCAGATTCTGATAAAAACCTGGCAAGAGAACATCCCTCAGTCCCAATTAGAGTCAAAATGGAAAGAAACTTACTCTGTGGTTCTAATAACTCTCACAGCTGTTAAAGTTAAAGGAATTGCCAGGTGTGTCCACTTATCCTGAGTGACACTAGCTGCCCAAGGAAGTGCCAAATCACCAGAAGCACTGATGGGTGAGTGGCAGCCATTGGATGTCCTGAAATATCCCTTCAAGAGACAATGTTAAGTAGTGTTTATGTCAAAGCCAGTTCCCTCAAACTCTAGACCAAATGCCTATTGTTAGGGGAAGGGCAAGCCAGAGACTCCTTACAAAATCTTGTCTGTGTCCATTTCCTGAATTTCCTTCTTATACAATAACTAGAAGGGCAATGTCTCTCTTCATCCCCTCTTAGCTGTATTAGGCATAACCACCACCCTGGGAACTGGGATTGGCAGTTTATACTAGATCCCACTCATCTACCACAAACTTTCCTTAGAGTGAACCAAAAGCATAGAAGAAACTAGCCATGGCTTATAAGCTGTAAGACAGCATACAGACATTCATGCTACTGTGGTGCTGCAAAATCACAGTGCACTAAACATGCTAACAGTAGCACAGGGAGGAGCATGTCTGTTCCTCAAGAAGGAATGCTGTTTCTATGTAAATCACTATGAAATAGTCCTAGACAGCATTCAAAATCTCCATGAAGAAGCCTACCAGGTTTGCGGGGATGCAGCCTTTGGAAGCATATGACCTTTCCTAATCTCATGGTCCAGTATCCTTTTGGTGGGACTTTGTATTTTCAAAATTATAATTAAGTTTATTTTTTCCAGAATCAATTCCTCATTAGTCATGCAGGGATTTCATAAAGCTCTACCCATGGTCCTGGACTTGTCTTCCTCCAACTGTGATAGAATAGCCAGAGAATTTTACAATTTGTCAGTTAAGGCCTAGTACCCCTAAACAGCAGGAAGTAGTTACAGAAGAATGACCATTGCCCTTTAGCACCTCCTTAAGAATAAGGGTGTAAACCCTCTGTGGGGGGAGTTGAGGCAGGTTAGTTCAGGAAAAGGGAAGATGAGTCTAAGACATGGCAGAAAAACATGGCTGTGAAACATGCGGCCATGGAGCCCCACCTGGAAATCCCAAGGTAAAGACTGCCACCAAGAAGGCTGCCAGAAAGACTCTGTGAAACCCCAACCATGAGAAACCCATTTGGAATGATATTGGAACAAGATTCCATCCAGGGTCAAGGGGAAGCTCCAGATACCCTCAAGGGGACTCACCATTGGTCCCCTGGGAAGTAATGGGTGCAGTAAACAATCAGAACAGCAACCAGCCAGGGCCTGTCCCCCAATATTAGGTAAGGGAGGAGCAAATAATAGCTTAATAAAGGTAGCCCACAATTTTAAAATGCTCTCTCTGCTTTAGAGGAGCCCACATTTACAAGTCTAGATGAGTAATCCTGTTCTGTTATCTCATTTCTCAGTAAACTACTGGCATAAATAAACTGGCATGGTCTTAAATTCTTTCATGTAACATAGCCAAGAACCTAGAGGAATCCATCATTCCCCAACTTCACTATGGTTTGGAAAGTTTCCCAGTAATCATGTTTTTGTGTGGTGATACCACACAAAAGTGGGTTCTTTTCTCCTGATGCACCTTTAAAACCAATTCCTGAGACACTGGAGATTCAAGAAGAGAAAGAGTTTATTTCTTTGCACAAACAAAGGAGGTCATTTGCCTTAGGTGGCCCAAAGACTGCATCCCTGATCTGCAGAAATTCAAATATTTTATAACATATGGGTGCTAATGAATAATTGGGGTGGAGCTGAACACAGGTTCCTTCATTAGTAAACATTAAGGTGCTGAACAGGATAGGGGTGGGCATGTAGCAAACCAGAGGCAGTCACAAGAATTTGGATGGGGATATACAGAACAAAGATTTATACAAAGTTTTTCATATGAATATTAAGCAGAGGTGGGTGGAGTGGTTATCAACCCAATAGTAAGCATACACAATGGTGAGCTGAACCCATAAACAAGGGCAAGTTCAATCTAGAATTACCATCACAATAGAAAGCATACCCAAAGATGAGTCTATTCTATAAACAAGAGTAAACTCAATCTAGAATTACCGTCACAAAGGTAAGCATACACCAGGGTGTGGTTAAGTCTAGAGTAACCATAAACAAGGAAGAGATTACTCTAGTTAGCTTCAGTATTTCAGATATTAACCTTTTGTTATTTTATAATAAAAAGGCATATTTGTAATTATTTTATAATAATTATTTAATTCTTAACCCTTAGTTTATATGCTATTTACATTAATACCATCTAATTTCATTCTTAAGACTATAAATTCTTAGCTGCTTTAAAAAAAAATACTATAAATTCTTTTACAGCATATTATAATTTGATTATTCTAAAAATGCTTTAAACATTTTAGTTTCAATTGTATATTATTAAAACCAAATTCTAAGTTAAAAGAGTAGAGTTATTTAATGAAATTTTCATTGTTGGCCATGAATTTCATTGAATCCCATTCAGTAGTTATGTACCTTCCTCCATATTCTTATTTAAATTTTCATATAAGCAATAAAGAATATTTTTCTACCTTTCAAACAACCTGTCATCCTAATTTTTTTTTTAAAGCTTAACCTGTATCATCTAAGGTAAGTTTATAGGATGGTATATTTGACACCCTTAGAAGAAAATTTGAATGTATCTTGGAAATTGTACTTTAATTAAAGATCATATATTCTTATTATGCTAAAGCACACACAAAATGGTTAACAGAATATATATTCAATTTCCAAAGAAATAAAGTAATCATTTCACTAATTTTTTTTTTTTGGTCAGTAAAATTAATTTTTTTGGGAAACGGGAATGGACAGAGCTTGCTGAGAAATGGGAGAGAAATATGGAAATACACACCAAGATTTGGTGCAGGCCCCTCAAGGCAGAGAGAGTCATTAAATTTTTATAGTCCAAGAAAAAAATCAGGCTAGTGATATTTGTTAAGCATGGCCTTAAGATAGTCAATCTATCATCAGATTTTTTTTTCAGTAATGGACTGTACAAATTGAAATTTATATGATCAACCTCTTTAAATCTACATGGTGATTTTGTTCTTCTTTATTTCATTGGATCTGGTTGTATATGTGTGCATGAGGAAGGAAATATAAAAATGTAAAATAATAATCGGGGATTTAATCCTCCCTGGTGAACATAAAAGATGACACTTTCTCCTCCCTCCCCTCTCTCTTTGTATTTAATATAAAAAAATCTATAAGTTGTCTTTTTTTGTCCTTTTGAAATGAAATTGAATGAGCCTCTTGCAAACTTTACCACACAAGGGGGCCCCCATTTCTTCACAATATATTCAAGGAAGATATTTCCCTATCTTTCAGTTTCTTGGAAAAATTAGGGTAACTTTCAGGGGACTCAGTGTAAATCAACTTCTGAAATATCACATCAAGTCTATTGTAGAATACCTATAAGTCCACTCTAGTCCATATTTCATTTCCCAATCCTGATGATTCTGGGATGGTGGTGTCCACTCCACCTCTAATTGAGAGGGGGCTTTGATCCCATACAGCTGATGGATGGGACTCTCTTGCTTGCAGTTGTAGGCTCACTCATTTCCTAGGTATGGTGGTTGTCAATCGTCACCTCCTTGTTAGTTGTCCTGGGTGAGTCCAATGAAATGGAGAGTAGGTGTTGCAACTGTGCTGAGGCTCAGGGCCCAGCTGGCACATGGGCAGCCCAAAATATGCAATGGGTTGAATAACTTAACCACATAAAAAGGTTGAGTTCTCTTTCTGTCTTTGCAATATTTTGGTGATTGTCAATACTGAATCACATTCTTGTTTAAGGCTTAATCAACAACAAAATTATTTTTCTCTCTCTTTTTCCTTTGTGGAAATGTTTTCTGGGTTGGGAGAAGATTTTGTTTTACTTATGTTTAATAACTTTTTAAATTTTTTTTCTTTGGTGAATTTATTTGAGCTGTTAATAATTCATGAATTGAGGCAGCTTTCAAAAGACATGGAAAGGAGCTCCCAGAAGACAAAGAAGATGAATGTGAAAAATTAAAGTAAAAGTATTTGATTGGTTACTGAATATGGAAACTTGAAGTAATAAAATAAATATTTGATTGGTTACTTTAAAATTCCTTTTCTATTTCCTTTACGTTTAGAAATTTGGTGATCCTAGGGTTAGGTATGACACCTAGTGAAAATAGGGATTCCCTACATTTGATTTAATCTTTTTTTAAAACAAAATATATTTTTTAATTTTTAAAGATACTTTGATTACACAAATGTTACACAAAAAATATAGGAATTTCCATATGCCCAACTCCAACATAAACAACATCCTTCACTAGTGTGGCACATTCATTGCAATTGATAAACACATCCTGGGGCATTGCCATTGAGCATGGACCATAGTTCACATTGTAGTGTACAGTCTCTCCCACACAATTCTGCATGTTTTGTGATAATATAAAATGGCATATATCTGTCATTGCAATGCCATTCAGGATGATTCTCAAGTCCTGAAAAAGCCCCTGCATTACACATGTCATTCCCTGCCCCTGCTCCAAGAGTCTCTAGTGGCCACTGCCACCACATCAATGCTGTCATTTCTTCCATTGCTAGAATCACATCAAGTCTATTGTAGAATACCTATAAGTCCACTCTAGTCCATATTTCATTTCCCAATCCTGATGATTCTGGGATGGTGGTGTCCACTCCACCTCTAATTGAGAGGGGGCTTTGATCCCATACAGCTGATGGATGGGACTCTCTTGCTTACAGTTGTAGGCTCACTCATTTCCTAGGTATGGTGGTTGTCAATCGTCACCTCCTTGTTAGTTGTCCTGGGTGAGTCCAATGAAATGGAGAGTAGGTGTTGCAACTGTGCTGAGGCTCAGGGCCCAGCTGGCACATGGGCAGCCCAAAAATTCCAGTTTCTTAGATGTACACCTACCAACTCAGCATCAAGTATAGGTTCAATAGAAGGGACAGATGGGCCATGGGTAGGGAAGCCATACTGAGTCCAACTCTGTTACTCTCAGGAGCACAAATTCCAAAGTAGGGCCCAATGGTAGGCACCAAACTCTGGAGCTATCTGCCCTGTCCATAGGACCTGGGTGTCTCTAGATCCCTCAGGAGCCCCACTATTTGAGGTAGTATCCACTTTGGCAGTCTAGGAGATCCTGCTGAGATGTGTATAAGCATTACCTCTGGGATGACTTCCCAACTCACTTTGAAGTCTCTTGGCCATATAAACTCATTTGTCTTTACATTTTCCCGCTTTTATTTGAGGTCTTTTTCCAATTGCATTGCTAGTTGGTGCTTGGTAGTAATCCCATGGTGCCAGGGAGGCTCATCCTCAGGAGTCATGTCCCACACTGGGGGGAAGGTAATGCATTTATATGCTGAGTTTGGCTTAGAGAGAGGCCAGATTTGTGCAACAAGGAGGCTCTTGGGAGGCAACTGTTAGGCACCCCACAACACTAGGCTAAGTTTCAATTTCAAGAGCAAAGATTCTCAAGCACAGTCATCAATATCAAGGTGCCATCAATGGCCCATCCTCCTTCACCAGTCATTGTCCCTGCACTTTGGGGGACAGTTGCTGCTACATAGAGAATGTGACAGAGCTCTCCAGGATGGGAATTCAATATTCTCTTGGTTATTGTGTGAATCTCCACCCACTGTGACAGTGCCCTGTGAACATCTGAACACATTTTTATGTCTTATACATATGTCCAGGTGAACTTCCTCCCATTTATCCCCCATCACTAAGACCCTACACCAATGATCTTCCACTGTGCCAGTGTGACCCTTCTGTGACCCAAAGCTTCTTCAAAAATGAAGCCAATAAAACAGTGAAATACAATAGGAAAATGAAACAATAATGATAGGTTTAAATATGAGAAATAAAATATATAAAAAGTTAAAAAAACTAAAAATTAAATAAAATGTAAACATTGGGATATTAATCTTATGTAATCTGTTGGTCTCTGTTTGCTTATATTTATCTACTTTCCCCCTTTTTGTCATTCTCTTGACAGAGAACTCCATCAACTATTGGCCTATTTTGTTCACCACTTCAGTCTCCAGATTCTTTGCAGAGTTCAGTAGTAATGGAGGTTGTCCTCAAAGCCATCATACACATCTTCCCTTTTCCAACTTCATTTTCCTTGAATTGTTTCAACCACAGAGAAACCATCTGCTTGGTCAGTGGCTGTGAAACTGATATCACAGTTAAGACTTTTGAGATGGCACAGTGTATCAGGGAGATCAGAATATAAACTACTAGAAAAATAATGCAGTTTGCAGAATGCTTGGAAGCCAGGGATGCCAGCTCCCGTGTTAAACCAACTAAACAAATCCAAAACTCTCTGAATGCCAAATTCATCAAATAGTTTTTATTCTTTCCCTTATGTCTTCTACTGTTTGTTCTATACTCACAGTTTGGTTTATATAGAAACACTTTTCTTTTAAAAGTGTCCCCCTGGGGCACTGTAAGTGTACCTAGGGCCCTTCAGGTCTGGAACACTACTTCTGCTAAGTTATTTTCTTTAAATTGGAAAATTTCAGTGGCTCTAATGGTATCATTAAAGGTACTGTCTGTAACTTGAGGCATATTTCTGATGGCTTTCTTAATTGAGGAATCCCATGGAACTAAAATATGGATTTGAGGAAATTCCACCCTTTCCCAAGTCTTTCAATTTGTGGGTGTTCATCAGTTGATCAGGATTTCCAAAACTGTGGTCTTAATTAATAAGCAAATAATCCCAAATTTAAAATATCTAAGAAGTTTAGATAGAGACTGAAATTATGTTGGAAATGAGGAATCCAGTACTGCAACTCTCAGAACAGGAAAGGGGAAGGGCCCAATACACATGGTTAACACAAATGAAATACAATCCAGTATTCATAAGGCTGAGAGTTAAAGTGGAACACTGTAGAAGAAAATTTTTTGTCACTTCTCATGAATTAGCTGTGTCAGCCATATTTTGTGGGTAAAGTTAGATTAGTGACAGATCCAAGGGGGGCATATTACAGCAATGTAATGAAAGCCAAATGTTGAGACTAAGTCATTTTGAAAAAAGTGAACTTTGGGGACCCAGAATCCCCACTAAGTCAGCACATAGCTGCCTGCATGACCTAGACATAAGTTAAAGGGTAATAATCTTCCCTGGAGAGTAGAGCATGTATATATGGTATCAGAAATTATAATCCTCCCAAAGCAGTAAATGTCCTTGGTAAACATCCATCCTGTGAGCATACAGAAAACATCACCAGAATCCATATGTACACTTCATATGACCCTAGCAGAAATGCAGTTCTCATACCCTATGGAATGTCCTTGTTCTGAAACCTCTTATATTACCCCTCATTTTCCCATCTCTTTGCAGAGCACTATCTTCATTCTCCAATCAGCCAGAATTGGAGAGTCTCTCCTGTTTGTAAGTCCCAATAAAGCTTATTCCTCATTCAGTATCAGGTGCATTCTTTGATCTCATGCCTGCACAAATTTGGGCCCTTCAGGAGTTGGGTTGGAAAAATTGGTGAGCCAAGAGACCAAATGACCATTAGCAGTAGCAGGCATAAGCTCAGAAAAAAGAGACTTTAAGGGAAAAATCCAGGGTTGATCTATAATGTCCATGTAAGGAGGGGTGGCTGCCCTCCTACATGAGCAGGGACTGCTGAGGGAATATGAGGATGCCCTAAAACCTCTGGCAGATATACTGGCTGTGCTACTGCAGGAAGCAGAGCAGCTGTACTTAAAGAAAAGGGAGACTGCTAGATAATTGTAGCTATAGCCTGGCCCCTGTTAGAAGTCTTGCCAGTGTCTACCAAGGCAGGATAAGTGGCAAAGGTCTCTGTGTGCCACATAGAAGGAAAGTTAAAGTGAGAAAGGGATACAAACCTTGCACAGGCAGAAATGAAACATTCCTTAATCGATCACTGGTGCTGAGTTGATAATCAGATAGAAACCCTGGCTTATAGATATGCTCAAGTTAGGCATTATAGGCTACCTGGAGTCCAGGTCTGGAGGATATTAGCAACGCCTGGGTGGGACCCTAAGGCCTGGGATCCTAATGAACTCTTCCTCAAATGAGGAGGAAGAAAAAGAATGGGAGGTGGAAAAAATGAGGAGCCCACAATGATGTGCCCTATAAAATAACACAATTGGAATTAGTTCAACTGCTGGAAAAGCAGGAAAGCTTAGAAACATTAATGTTAATAATAAAGTTGTTAAATTACTTAGCTAATAAATGAAAGTGCCCAATTTGATTTGAAGTAAATCTTACAAGAAATTGTAACTCAGAACTAAGTTCATTATATAGATGACTTTATATTATAATAGAGCAAAACAATAATATCTGAAAATGCTATAACTGGGTGGATTTAGCCTAGACATAATGTTGTGATGGTAATCTTAGACTAATTTTCCTTTGTTTATCAATACTACATGTCCAGACTCACCCTTGTTTATGCTTGCTAAAACAATGGTAATTCTAAACAGAACTTAACCTTTGCATATGGTTATTTCAGAACTGGCCTCACCTTTGTAATGGTAACTACTCCATTCTCCCAGTTTGTATCCATAGCAACTTCTGCTCTCCATGGCTTGGTGGAAGGAAAATTTGTAACACCTCTATCTCCTATCCTTCCTCTTGTACTATTAATCATGCTTTCTTTCATGACTATCCAGGCATGGACTCCAATTTACCTACTGTGGGCAAGAGCCCAGAGGGAACACATAAACTTTGAGGAGGTTGTTGTTTGGTGGAATCGACTCTTTCAATCCAGTGACAACTGGAATCCTGTTACCTCTGAGGACTGGGGAGTGGGGAACTTTCTACCCTGAGCATCAGGAATCCTGAAAGTAACAGGTCATGAGAAAAACCAGTTTTCCCTGAGACTTCAATGACCTCAGTGAATATATACTAGAATTATTGTTTATCATATGAGGCCTGTCAAAGTTGAAATGGGGAATAAGCAAAGCTCTGAAGAAAAGGAAAATGATGTAGATTGTATTTTAATGCATTGAGAACAATTAGATTATAAGTCAATAACTAAAAATAATGAAATTCTTGTGCAAAACTGTATGGTCATAGTGCAACTTAGATTAATTAGAAATATCTTTCAAAGAGACATTTTGAATAAAATATTATTTTACAGTTAAACTTACTTTGTTTTTGTTTTTTGTTTGTTTTTTTAAGATTTTATTTATTTATTTATTTATTTATCTCCCCCTGATGCCTGTGCTCACTTTGTCCATTTGCTGTGTATTTCTCCATGTCTGTTTGTCTCCCTCTGCTGGGTCGTCCAGCTGCGTCAGCTCACCGCACCGCACGGGCTGGCTTGCCCTCACCAGGAGGCCCTGGGAAGCAAACCCAGGGCCTCCCATATGGTAAACGGGAGCCCCATTGATTGAGCCACATCTGCTTCCCTTAAACTTACTTTGTAAGAAAATGAAAATTATATGTAACACTAGTGAATTGTGTTTTTGTGACTAACTCTCGATTTGTGTCTACCTATTTTCTCAGTTTATATATTTAATAATTGGGATAGTAATATCAAATAGACAAATGAAAATTCTTAAAAGAGTTCTATTCACATTGCTAGAAATTCAATAAGGGCTCATTTGTAAATAATTATTCCTTAAGCTGAAATTAGAGAAGCTAAGCAGGATAGAAAGGCATATAGAAATCTGAATATAGAAACTATTAGGAAAGGAGAAAAAAGTTTTTCCCAAGCTCCTTGACCTATGCAGCCCTGCTGAAGCCTCCTTCTCTTTGCAAGAGCTATGAGGGAAGGACTAGGTATGATAAGATAGGGAAATATAAGTTTAACTTAAAACTCTACCTACAAGGCTGGGAAATTAAGAATCATAGTTTATCCTGTAATTCCCCAATTTAAACCTTTCAATAGCCTTAAAATGAGAGCAATTAATAATCCAATTACCAAATTTTAGTAAGTAAAGAAAAAGTCCTTGATAACTATGTAAAGATATTTCTAAATTATAATTAAAACAAATTAAACAATTATAATATATTCCAGAACTTGGCAGTCAGTATGCTTTTAAGATTTTTCAAAATTTTAAAATTTTATTCAAGAAAAAAAAAAGGTTTCAGCCTCCTGTGGAAGGAAAAAACAAGAAGAACATTTCTTGCATAAACTATATGTGTTTCAATTTTATTTAGCTTGGGTGTAATCTACCTAGGATTATAGGATACTACTGAAATAAATTATCATTATATGTATTAAATCTATAAGATGATGAAAATTATAAATTCATGCTTAATGAAATTAAGTTAAAGAAGGAAATGTAGATCTGTCCTAAAGTGAAATGACTAGGTTTCACAGAACAGAATAAAGGATGTAAGACTTTTAAATGTATAAAGGTAAATTTCTTTGGTTGCTAACTAATTTAATAAGCTTATATAAAGGTAAAGTAACTAGTTTATGTGGTTATGGTTAGTTATAGGAAGTTTGCAAAAGCATTTTCTCAGCAAAAATATTTAAATGGCTAATTCCAGAATGTCATTGTTAAATAGAAACCTGAACTGATATTAAAAACAAAAAGTAACTTCATAACAGGGAAAACTGTCTGAGGCCACTTCAATCTGCATATTAAATTATAGTAGGGGGAATATCTTGATTCTAATAGGAATCTTAGGTTTCCATCAAATAATGGAGAAAGTAAATTTTCTTCTACTGCTCAAGTAAAATACCTGTTAATGTAATCACAGAAAAGATATAGAAGTGAAAAGTAAAGTATTAAAAATAGTTAAGTTCATTTAATATGTTATAAACTGCATGGGAAGTCTTTAGAAAGTATATAAAAATTAAAAGAGATAGACTTCATTATTGTCAAACTCTGCATTAAAAACAGCCTGCCAGTACCCTGCATGTGCCTCTCCATTTGAGTTATTGGTTAGGCTGGTCACTATGACACCTAAAATAATAAAAGGAACTACCACATCTCTGCACATGCTTCTGGAGTGGATGGAAAGTACACTGCTATTTTGGATTCTTGTGGCAGACAAGGATGACTCGTAAGGCCAGATTTATAATGGACATTCAGCAAGTCTGTTTCAGACTTGCTGAAGGGCACTTTGCACCAGGCCAGTGAAATACTGGAGATTCCCTCCAAGGGCCAATGGTGCTGCAGCATGCTGGCTGTGTGAAGGATATAAAAAATGGAGCAATAATTACCAGAGTAATGTGAGCAGAACCTAAACAGACATAATTGGCATTATGGCCTGCTCCCTTGGAGAGATAACATGTATGGCATTGCAAACCTGGAACTTAGATCTATTTACTGCAGCTCAAAGAGGAATTTGTGCATTAATTAATGCATTGATTAGTATTAAGTACTGTGCCTATAAACCTGATGAATATGATAATATCTCTTTTGTTCTAGATCATATGCAGAATGACATTGAACATGCTAAAAGTCTTGGTAAACTTAATTCATTTTCCAAGTAATTAACGAATGTGCCTATGAGATAAACAAATGACTCTCTTAAGTATTGTCTTTATTTTCTTTGCCATATGCTTATCTTGATATTGCCTATATTGTATTTGTGAGTTACGTCTAGGACAGTGCCTCTCCTCATACCTCTTCTAGCTGTCCTAGGCATAACCACTGCTGTGGGAAATGGGGGTGGCAGTCTTTAGCAAACCAAGCAGGTCTGCCACAATCTTTCCCTATTGTAAACCAACAGCATAGAAAGCAGCATTTGAAACTTACAAGGTCAAGCCCATCAGCTTTGGGAGGATGTAGCTTCTGGAGGCATCTGTCCTTTCATATTCCCATGGTCCAGTACGCCATGGCTGGCCCCCTTTTTGGGGCCCTTTACCACCATTTTCATAAGACCATGTAACTTCAAAATTCCAACTAAGTTTATTTCTTCCTGTATCAATGCCTTCCAGAACAAGGTATTAGTCATGCAGAGATTTCATCCAGTTCCAACCATGGTGCTAGACCTGCCTTCCCTCAACCTCAGTAGAATAGCCAGAGGATGTCACACTCCATCAGGCAGAGACTACTTGCCCTAACCAGCAGGAAGCAGTTACAGAAGAATGACCATCACCCTTCAGCTCCCCCTTAAGAATAAGGTTGTAAACTCTCTGAGGGGGCAGCTGAGACAGGTTAGTATAGGAAACATGGAAGGCAGCTGAGCAGAATAAAGCCTGTAAAAACTCTGGTCAAGAGGTCTAGTTTTAAAGTCACAGACTCAAAAGAAGTCTGGATAACTCTAAACAGAAAGGCCTCCCCATTGGTTCCCTGAAAGCTGACAGGTGATGTTAGAAAAGCAACCAATCAGGACAGCAAGTTTCTTTGGCCCTATGTGTGCCTATATGGATTCTTCTTATCCCTAAATTAGTTTTTGAGGTCACTGTAGAAATTTAGAATGGGAAAAATGTATTGTATTGAAAGCCTCCTCATATGACATTGTTATATACTAATGGAAATGTTGCTTGTATACTGTTATACCAGCATGATCTCCCCCTTATTTTTCTCCATAAACATCTTTATTTTCCCCCACAGCACTCTAGCAAATACCTTTCTACAGGGGGCTTCAGCAGTAACCAATGCCCACAATCATATCCAACATTGGGTTTGCACAGACTTATCATCCTTGGGTGCTACTGGCCTTTGTTGGATCATAGCTCCTGCAAATTGCACAGCATGGAACACATTGTTGGCATGACAGACTATGATGCATTGGCAAGTTTGGAACAACCTTCTGATTTAAGACTGGAATTCAGCTGCTGTCTTTCAATGAGACTCATATTTATTCCCTGGTAAGGGTCACAAAATTTTATTGTCAGGATATGTGATAAAAATATATGTGACAATTTCACCAAAATAAGTTGATCAGTTATTAATGATCTATTAACCATTGTTCTTATTAATGTTCATTTTATAGCCTTTCCATAATTGCTGTTGACTGAAAAAACATCTGACAAATGAAAGTATAAAATAATTTCATAAATTGCTTTGCTCAGCAAGGGAGTGTAAGACGAAAAAATTAAGATATATTTTGGGTTGTAAATATGTAATTTGAAAACTCCTGTCCATTAATATATGATTTTTTAGATTTAAAATATTTAAAGTACACAATACTAAATATTTATAATGTAATAGCTTAACTGGCTGTGATGGTTAGGCTATGTGCAAGTTGGCCCAGGTAATGGAGCCTGGTAATTTGGTTAAGCCAGCATTCACCTAATTGTTACTGTGAGGATATTTTGTGGATGTCAGTCAATAAAGTTGATTGTATCTTTGGCTATTACATCTACAATCAACTGAGGAGATTGCCTTCTGCAATGAGAGAAGTCTCATCCAATCACTTGAAAGGCTTACAAGGAAAGTGATGATTTCAGCAGTCAGAATAGAATCTTCATCCCTAATTTATCCAGCCAGATCCTCCTGGGGAATTCATCAAGGAGCTTAATCAGAGTTCCTGCTTGCTCCCTGCCCAATGAAATTTGGATTTGTGCACTCCCACAGTTAGATGAGACAATCTTATATAATCTCATAATATTTACAGATATCTCTGGTCAGTTCTCTTTCCCTAGAGAACCCTGACAAATGCACTGGCTTAAAAATACTCATCTTGCACAGACACATTACTTTAGTCCAGAGATGGTCAGATATCACTAGGGTGGAGGAAGACTAGTAGTCTTGTGTGGGACAAGAAGAAAATATTGAAGTATAATTTAGGCTGTGAGTGACACTATTTTATATGTCTTCCTACCTTGGTCACACTCTTCCTAACCATCATTCTACTCTTCATAATTTATTTGCCTCTAAGTTTCCATTGAGAAGGAATATTTAGACCATTTTACACCATTCTAATATTTCCTAAAATAATTTGTGAGGACTATTATTATGTTGTCAATATATCCTGTATATTTCATAGTATTCTTAATTTTAATTAGTTTTTTCTTTCCTCTCTACATAAACCTTCAAGTTTCTCAGAAAATTTGATTTTACTAAATGTTTTTTAGACTACTCTTTTCACCTATAAGTGCACAATAAACTTATTTTATTTATGTTCTGACATTTTTTATGTAAAATGAGCCATCATCTGAATTGGGTCCACCACAAGGATAAGTATGCTAGTAGCTGCTTTTTTTAATCCTCTCATTCATTCTAACTCATATATTATAGCCCCAGTTATTATAATATACTGTCACATAGAGAAGATGTGATGTACTAGGTACATTATGGAGTCTGAGTTTAAGTTCTGGAGTCAGAAATTAATCTAGCCTAGCTGTGTGACCTTGGACATAAACCACCTGTAGCAGTTTGATATTATTTATGAATTCCAAAATTAGATATTGGATTATGTTTGTAAATGGTTCTGTTCCTCTGGGTATATTAGATTGTATTGGTTTCAGGATTTCCATTCTTACTTCATTAAATTATGATTAAAGCTTTGATTGGGTCACATCATTAGGACATTGACTCCCTACTACCAAATACCCTTTATAAAAGCCAAGAGATTTCTGGTATTTTGCATCAGCACCACTTTAGCTGACTAATACACCACCTAAAGTTCCTACTTCAATTCAAAGAAAACACATAGTAGGTATTCCATGTGTGGTTGTAGTAGTTGCTCTTGTTATTAGGATTTCAGAGAACAATATATCATCCCCATTTGAGTTGATGATTGTGGCTTGTTAGATGAGGTATCTAGGCTCTCTGACTTTGAGGTTCAAGTTTTAACCACTGTGCTTCATTTTCTCTCTGGGAGAAGCAGCAGCTAATCTGCTTCTAATATTAACTAAATTAATGAAGTACAGGTGTTTCCTTCCGTTATCAGCTATGACCAGTTGTCAGTGAGGAAAGAGAGAGATGTTGTTGATTTTCTTCCTAAAGGTAACTATGGGCTTGGCATGAGCTTTGGTGGTAAGAGTAAGAGTGTGCTCTGATGTCACTTTTTCCTCTGAAGGTAGGAAGAGGTCTGGAAAGTTTATCATTTGGTTCAAATCTATTAATACCTTCAAAGACTACCATTGGGACCCCTCTTTTTGGTACATATGTCTGTGATTGGATTTCCAAGTCTTTTTCATTGTGTTCCCCAATCATTTTAACTCTTCTATGTTGCTTTCCCTACACATTTGTTTAAAAATCCCTATTATTGTAAATTGTGTGATAAATTTATGAGATAACATGTAAAATATCTCACTGTACCAGAATTACCCCCAAAATATTATGATGAGTTGTACACATTATATTTTACTGAAACCTATTTCTTTTCTTCCAACTTTTGAAACTTTATAAAATCTGTCATGGCTTTCTTGATGGAGTTTCATTTGCTTCATATAGGTATTATTCAAAACTCCTACTTAGTCTACCATGTAAATATGCTTCTTTGTCCCTCCAATTAATCCAAATTAAAATATAAACATTTTAATAGTTTATATTTTATATAAAATAAGTTTTATGAACTTATTCTTTTTCTCTTCTCTTTATTGGTCAAGATAAAGGTTTCTGACTTGTATTAATCTTCTAAAGAACCAAATTTTGCTATATTGTTATGTACTTTTTAAGACTGTTAGGACATTTTTTCTTTGCTTATTTTATTGTATCCTTTTCGCAGTGTGGTTTGGATTCAATTTGATTTGATTTTCCTAAATCTTGATATCTAAAATAATTAGATCATTAGTTACAAAGCTTCCTTGATTTTAAATCTTAGTAGTGACATATCTATATATCCAAAAGTTTTTATATGATACTAAAGGGAGCTAGTGAACATATTAAGGCAACTTAAATAAATTGGAATTCCTAACTTGAACAATGTAAGCTACCAAAGCTCAGAAAAAATAAATAATAGATAATCTCAATATTCCTATATATTTTTTAGCAAATCAATTTTATTGATACGTATTAAAAATCAAAGTCACAAATCCATTCTAAGCGTACAATCAATGGTATTTGGTGTATTCACATATTTGTGCATTCATCACTTCAATCATTCTTAGAGCACTTTCATTATTCCAATAATAATAAACAAAAAACAAATACAATTCATCACCTCTCAGTCTCTCCATGATTCCCCTGCCATACATAGCTGCTATTCTTTTACCTTCTCTCTAGTGTATCTGTATTTATATTTTGTAAAATCTGTCTTATATATGCAATAACACCCATATTTATGTTTTACATGAGTTTTACTATTTAATATAGTCTCCTATTACAGTTTTTAGTTTTCCATCTAGTAGCATACATGACCTTGGGCTTTCCCATTCAACCATTGTTATAACCCATATAATAGCTCTGCTACTTACAAACATCATAATATGCTTTCACTATTTCTGTTCATTTCCAAAGATTTACAAACAACATTTTTTACCAGTTCTGGATAGATTAACCTCAGCTTTCCATTCTCTACCATCCTTCTATTTACTGGTGACATATATTCTAATTATTAACTCTGTGAATTTACACAATATATTTAGTTCATATTAGTGCAATCATTGGATTGAGTTTTGCTTTGCATATAAAAATTTTCTCAATAATAAACCCAATGTTCAGATTGCTTAGCTACTGCATTGTATTAAATATTAAGAAAGAAATAATACCAATTAAATACATACACTTACACACTGCATTCTTTTGGGCCAACATTTTTCTCAAAATTAGAGCTTATAGTGGCTTCTATACACTCTTTCAGATTTTCTAAATCGATGATCATATCATCTGTGATACAGTTTTACTTATCATCCAATCTGGGTGACTTTATTTTTTTTAATGAATGAGTTTAGCAGGGTTTCAGAATAACTTCAATATACAAACATTTTCATTTTGGACTAGTAAAAAAAATCATGAATTGAGTTTTAAAAATATCACTTCTAAATTCCTAGGAATGTGTAATAAAGTACCACAAACTATGTTGTTTAAAACAATGGAAATTTATTATCCAACCCTTCCAGAAGCTAGAAGTCCAAAACCAATTTGTCATTATGGCCATGCTCCCCCAGAAAGCTTAGATAAGACTACTTCCATGAATCCTTTGGCTCCTCAGGGCTCTTGGCTAACCTTCATGAACCTTGGCTTGTAGATGCATCATTCCAATCTTTCCTTCCATCTTTACATAGCCTTATCCTCCCATGCAGACTCTGTGTTCAAATTTCCCTCTCCTTACAAGTTTATATTAGAGTAAAACACAATCTAATAAAGATGCATGTCTTCTCAACTAGTTACATCTTCAAAGACCCTGTTTCCAAATTAGTTCAAATTCATGGTACCAGGGATAATGACTTGAAACTATTTTTGTGGGAACACAATTCAACTCAAAGCAGTCATCATAATAGCATCAAAATATGAAATATTTATGTTTAATTGTGACATAATATGGTGCAAGAAATGTATATTGACAACCCTACTTATGTTAGGAGAATGGAAAGACCTTAAAATAAAGAAAGAAATATATTGCTCAGAGTTGGATACCTCACATTAATATTTCAATTCTTTCCAAATTAATCTTTAAGTCAAGGCAATCCCATGAAAATTCTAAACTGGTAAGTATTTTTTTAATATATTTCCAACCTGATTTTAACATTTATATGTCAATGCAATGGATCTTGATTACCTCCCAAACTTTAAAAAGAACAAATTTAACAAATTCCACTACCTGACATCAAAGTATATTATAAAACTACAATGATCAAAATGACATAGTGTTTTCATACAAATAAGCAAGTAGTCAATGAAACAAACCTGCACATATATGCTTAACTAAATCTCAACATATTCTCTTTCCAATTCAGTGGAGCAAGGATATAATTTTCAACAAATAGTGATAGAATATTAAACCTCAATCTAAACCTCAAAAATAATACAAAATTATTTCTAAGTGGATCTTAAAACAATATTTAAATACAAAAGTAAAAACATACTTAAATAAAGAGGAAAGAAAAGATTTCTTACCTTGGATTAGTAAAAGAGTCCTTAAATACAACTTCAAAAGCTTGCTCTTTTATAAATATTGGACCTCCTCAAAATTAAAGTCTTGTAACAAAACAAATATTGATGACTAGAGATGAATTCAGAATTGAGTTGATAATGTTTCACATTACAAATGAGGTACCTGCATGCATTTGTAATGAGTATCCAGGCATGTGTGTTCCTGGAAGAAGGATGATAAGAAGTATGACCAGCTACATTATTCTGTGAATTATTTTGGTGGTAATTGATATAATGAACTTAAAAGTTCCAATATTTTCTCCATAAATTATCATTATATTCTATATTAAAATCATGAATAATTTTGGAAAAAAGATTATCATTTTAACTCTTTTAGAAAAGTGGATCTTAATCAGATAAGTTTCTATAAATTACTGATTTCCTGAAGTTTTTCTCTATATTTGAGAAGTTGTGGGTTTACAGGACAATCATGTACAAAATACAAGATTCCTGTATAACATTTGTGGTAGTTTGAATATTGTGAATCCCAAAAGGCATAAAAAAAATTTTTTTTGAGGAATTGTGAGATGTTTGATAGGCAAGGCCTAGATTGCTTTGAAGAGACTGTTGGTAGGAATATGCACCCTAAAGTTATCTCCAGTGAAGCCTTAGAAGAAAATGATGATGTTATTATTGGAAACTGGAGGAAACACAATCTTTGTTATAAAATTGCAGAGTAGCCCATGTGAAGGTTTAACTAAATTTGGTACTTATAAATCAAGATTGGAAATGCAGTTATCCAGGAATGACTTGTGGAAAGACTTAATGTCTGAAAACTTGGATCCCTGTTTCCTGAATGCTAAACCAACAAGATTTTTGTGAGATCTCTCTGAATGAAACTTTTGTATGCCTGGACTAAAAGGGACAGGGAGGGGAAAGATGGAAGGGTAAACAGCTTTAAGACAAAAGCATGTAAGCTGAGGTCTGGAATTAAGATATCTCCTTGGGCCAAGAGAGGGTCCCCACCCATGTGTACAGAGAGGGTGAGTTTGCCCCAGCATTTGAAGAGGGTGGATGTTCCATCATGCTGTTTTGGGAGAGTTTGGCCACTCCAGGATACAAAGAGGGTGGGGCACATTCCCTGGTGTTTGAGGAAAGTTAAGTTGCCACCCCACTTCTCTGAGGGGCATGGGCCTCTTTCCCATAGGTTAAAGAAAGTCAGGTCACCACCCCAACGCTCTGAGAGGGTGAACCTGTTCCTCATAGATTGGGGAGAGTTAGGTCACCACCCCACTGCTCTCAGGGGATTGGGCCTAATCTTTGGTGGACTACTGTCACCACCTCACTCTACTAAGGAGGTTAAGAGTGTCCTCCAGAGATTGAAGAAAGTGTAGTCATCATGCCAATGTTCTTGGAGGGTGAGTTCTGGAGCTCTGTTGCCACCAAGATGCTTGAAATTATGATCATTTGGCTAGCCTGTGGAAAAAGTGGGCCCCCATGAAGTCCCAAGGTCAAGTAACCATCTTTTTAAGGATGACTCTCAGACTTTAAAATCTAATGGAGTATGCCCTGTAGGTTTTCAGAACTGTTGGGAAACCGTGTAGCCATTGGCCAATTTAATGTAATTATGAATTCCAAAAATATAATTGGATCATGCTTGTAAACTGATCTGTTAATCTGGGCATGATTAAGTTATGATTAGGGTATTGACTGGGCCATGTCAGTAGGGCATTGAGCCCCCCTTGGTGGGTGGGGGAATTGAATATAAAAGGCAAGGCAAAGGACAGAGCAAGCAGTTTTTTGAGAAGTAGTTTTGATGTTGGAAAGAAGGCCCCAGGAGAAGAGAAGTGAGCCATTCACCTGATTGTCTACAGCTGACCTTGTAGAGGAAACAGGAGGTAAGCCCAGAGAGAAACACAGCCCTGGGAAGAGAGGAACCCAAGAAGCCTGAACCCTGGCAAACGCCAGCAGCTGTCTTGCTCTAACATGTGGCAATGGACTGTGGTGAGAGAAGAAACTTAATGCTTTATGGCCTGGTATCTGTGGACTTCTACCCCAAATAAATACCCTTTATAAAGACCAACCCATTTTTGGTGTTTCACATTAGCACCCCTTTGGCTGACTAATACAACCTGTGACACATTTTTCCCTCCCAAATTCTCTTCATGGTAATGCAAATGTTTATCCTATATATGTTCTTCGTTTGTTGGAAACAGATAATTTTTAGGTTTCAAAGGTCTTCAGCCAGAATAGAATATTGCCAAGACAAACTGATGCTTATAATTGATTTTTATGAGATTTTGTTAGCATTGCTACAAAAATGATTTAAGGCTTTTAAAATATGATAATGTGATGAATGCATTTTGTATATGGAAGGAATATATCTTTTTGGGTTTCAGAAAGTGAAGTGTAACAGTTTGAATTTTGTGGATCCCAAAAAGCAAATATTATGTTTTAATCTAACTCATTTCTGTGGGTGTGAGACCCTATGTCAGTGGTGTATGTTCATGTTGACTCTTTTCCTTCTTGCTGGGTCTGATATAAAGGGAGACACAGAGAGACAGACAGACACAGGAAAAGTTGGCTACCATGTTAGATTCTGCCATATGAGAGAAAGGACTGCAGGAAAATAGAAGCTCCTAATAGGTCAAAGAGCTGAGTTCCAGGAAGAGACAAGCCCTATGACTGATTGCATACAGCTTTACTCCAAGATATGGGAGATTCTGGATGGGAAAGCAGAGACATCCACAGGGATCAGTGGCCATCTTGCTTCACCATGTGGCTCCAACACCAGGGTCAACATTAGCAGACACTGGTGAGAAAATATATTTGCTGATGCCTATATTTGGACATTTCATGGCTTGGAACTGAAAGGTTTTACCCCAAATGAGTCCCCATTATAAAAGCCAACAAATTACATCAGCAGCCCTTTGGTAAACTAAAACACCACCCTATTACTAACACCTTGCATTATTGTGGAATATTTGTTACACTTGAAGAACGCTCATTTTTTATGATTGTACTATCAATTATAGTCCATGCTTTAACTTAGGGTTTATTGTTTGTGTAGTAAAATTACATACTGAAAAAAATTAATGATATCATATGGCTCATACTTCCTGATCTTAAAACTTATTACATAGCCATAGTAATCAAAATAACATGGTACTGTCACAAGGAAAAACACATAAAATATTCAAATTGAAATAGGAACTCAAATCAGCACTCACCCTTATGACCAACTGATCTTTGATCTGGGAGCAAAGGCCACTCAATTGGGAAAGAATACTGTCTTCAAAATATGGTGCTAGAAGAAATGGATCTCCATTTACAAAAAAAAAAAGAGGACTCCCTATCTCATACTTAATACATAAATCAGACCTCATCAAAATTAATAACTTTTGCACCTCAAAGAACTTTATTGTGAAAGTAAAAGGATAACTATGTTAGGCCTCAAAACAATGCCTTTATGGATAACCAGGGATAGCATGAAGAAAACTTCAACATGAAAGTTAAGCAAACTCACATTTATTACATCTGCAGTGATAGGAGCCAAGGTCAGTCTAAAGTGACTCAGACCTGACTCCCTGTGCTGCGGTTCTACTCTTGCTTAAATACCTAAGTTCTACTTAGCATTTGCTTTGATGTTGCATTAGCTTTTACGCATATGGATGAACAAACACAACTAGTTACATAATTGTATGATTAGTAGTTCAGGAAATCATGCTTGCACATACATTGTGTCATCAAAAAAGGGGGCAGACAGCTCCACACCAGGGTGGGAAATTTACTATGTTAATTAAGCAAGCTGAAGTGAGGACAGCAAGTGGCTTCTTCTGCACAGGTCCAGCCAAACAGTTGAAGCTGGTTTCCATAGTTCATTGCTTCAACAGGTTGTTCTTGACCACCAAAAGTGGAATTTGACAACAACAGAGGGTTGCATCTCGTTACTTTCAAATTTACATAAAATTCTTTCCTTTGTATCCTAGCAACAGGGAGAGAAACAAATTACATTCAGGTAATCAGTCATCCTACATCCATTAATTACACAATGGGAGAAAATATTTGGAAAACACATGTCCTATAAAGGTTTAATATCCAGAATATATAAATAAGTCATTCAACAAAAGAAAAAGACAAGCCATTTAATAAATGGACAAAAGACGTGAACAGATATTCCTCCAAAGGAGATATATAAATGAACAGAAAGCACATGAAAAGATTCTTAACATTAGCCATCAGGAAAATGCTAATCAAAACTACAAATAAAATGATACACCATTTCATTCCCATTAGAATGGCTGCTACTAAAAAAAAACCAGATTATTACAAGTATTAGAGAGGATGTGGAGAAATTGGAACACTCATTGCTGGTGGGAATGAAAAATAGGTAGACACTGGAAGAAAGTTCGGCAGTTCCTCAGAAAAGTTAAATAGAGAATTACCATATATCCCGGCAATCACACTTGGTATATATAGCCAAAGAACCGAAAGCAGGGACTCAAACAGATATTCACACTCTTATGTTCATAGCAGAATTATTCACAATTGCCAAAAGTTGGAAGCAACCCAAGTGTCCATCAAACAATGAATGGCTAAACAAATTCATGCAATGGAATATTATTCAGGCACAAAATGGAATGAAGTACCTGTAAATACAGAAACATTGAAGACATCATGTTGAGTGAAGTAAGTGAGATACAAAAGAACAAATACTATTTGATCTTACTGATATGAAAAAATTAAAATAAGCAAAATCATAGAGTTAGAATCTATAGTGTAGGTTACCAGGGGAAGGGATGGAGATAGGGAATAGTAAGTGTAGTAGTTGATATTATTTATGAATTCAAAAAAGCGATATTTGATTATGTTTGTAAACTGGCCTGTTCCTCTGGGTGTGATACCCATTGATTGTATTAGATTCAGCTGAGATGCCTTTGAATAAATTATTTTAAGATTAGGGCTTTGATTTGACCATGTCATTGGGGAATGCAGGTTTGAGTCCCCACCACCTTGGTGGGCTGATAAAACAGATTTTCACACATAAATAAACACACAGAGAAGATACATAGAGGATCCTGCAGCCCCAGGATAAGAGATCATCCTAGTAGTTTACAGCTGACCTTGTGAAGAGAACAGAGCAACTAAGCCCAGAAAAAATTGCCAGCAGATTTTTGGCACTTTGCCTCAGCACCCCCTTTGGCTGACTAATACAGGAAGTTAAGTTTAAAATGTACAGGGCTCCTAATTGGAATAAAGGAAATGTTTTGGTAAAGATGGTGGTGATGGTAGCTCAATATTGTGATTGTAATAAACAGCACTGAAATATGTAACTGAATGTGGTTAAAATGGGAACTGTTATGTAATATATATGATTTGCTGAAATTTTAAATGTAAGTAAAACTTTAATGTATGGATTGTGTATGTAAGAAACACAAAGGTTAACTGAACTTCATTGTGTGCATTTGGTGCTGAGTCTCTACAACCTGTACCAATGCAGTGATGTAGGAGAAAGAACCTCATGGTAAAAAGAATAAAAACCTTGCTGTATTTTGTGTACTGATTTCCTCTGACATCATTTTCATTATAACTAAATGATTTGTTTTCAGATCCGAGATGCATATAGGGAAAATTGTTCACTCTTTTTTCTTTTCTCTTCTCATGTCTTCTATTCCTGAACTCTCTATTGCAGAAATCTTAGTCTCTGTCAATAAATAACCTATTCTCAGTCATGATCTTGCAGGTCACTGATTTTATTGAGCTATCTCTAACATCTAGGTTACTCTTTTTAAAAAAAAAAACAAATCAATGTTATTGATGTATATTAATAAAGCATACAATTCATCCAAAGTGTACAATCAATGATATTTGGTATAATCACATACTTGTGCTTTCACATTTCAATCATTGTTAGAGCATTTTCATTATTTCAATAGTAATAATAATAAACAAAAACAAACAAGAAAATAACTCACCTCTCAAACTCTGTTTTCCATGCTATACATAGCTGCTATTTCTGACTATTCTTGCACAATTATTTATTTGTTTATTAAGCAGTTTTACTGAGATATACTCACAAACAATATGATCTTTTCATAGTGTATAAGCAATGGCTTTTAGTATAATCCCACGGTCATACATTCATCATCTCAAAAATTTTAGAAAAATTTTTTGGCAGTTTGATACTATTTATGAATTCCAAAAACAGATATTGGATTGTGTTTGTAAACTGGTCTGTTCCTCTGAGCATATTCAATTGTATTAGATTCAGAGATTTCAATTTTACTTTATTAAGTCAAGATTAGGACTTTTATTTGACCATGTCATTAGGACATGCAGGGTTGAGTACCCACCCCCTTGCTGGGTGTAAAATGGACTTACACATGGAAGTAAACACACAGAAAAGGAGAACACAGAAGTAGATATGTGAGGAATGAGAGAAGGCTCCATTAGACAAGGCAGAGGCCCCAGGAAGAGAATGAGACTGATAGTCTGTAGCTGAAATTGTGAGGAGAGCAGAGCAGCTGAACCTGTAAAGAAATGAGTCCCAGGGAGAGAGACAAGCCTCATGCCAGCCTACAGCTGGGAAGGGAAGGAGCTGGGACCACAGAGACTTAGGAGGAAGAGGAAAGCAGAACCCTCGCAGCCATCACCTGCCATCTTGTGTCAACACATGGCAACAGACTTTAGGTGGGAAAGTACCTCTTTCCGTACCTTGAGTTGGATTCTGTAACCATTGGGGAATTTGATGTAATTATGAATTCCAAAAATATAATTGGATCATGCCTGTAATCTGATCTGTTAATCTGGGCATGATTGAATTATGATTAGGGCGTTGACTGGGCCATGTCAGTCAGTAGGGCATTGAGCCCCACCCCCTGGTGGGTGGGGAATTGAATGTAAAAGGCATGGCAAAGAACAGAGGAGAAGCAGTC
>JAQZBX010026010.1:0-29196 GCA_029593785.1 Cabassous unicinctus
CTCAAAGGGACATTGCTGGTACATATGAAAAAACTGGTATATAGACTGTAGGCTTTATATCAATATTAAACTTCTTGAACCTGATAAATTCACTGAAGGTGCTTGCAGAAGTGATTGTCTTTGTTCTTAGGAAATGTATATGAGAGAATTGTTTAGAAAGCATGATGTATACAATGTACATTCAAGTGTTCAGAAAATGGGTTGATGACAGACAGATGGATCAATGGATAGATAGAATGATATGCCAAATGTAGCAAACACTTAAAATTGGTGGATCTGGATATGTAGCGGGTAGAGGGATGTTGGAGTTCTCTGTATGGGGTTTGTTTTATTCCTGTTAAGCGTCCTGTAAGTTTGAATGCATTTCAAAACAAAAAGAAAAAAAAAGAGAAAGACTTGAAGCTACTCTAATGGCAACCTATATGAATAACAACTTTATAAAACCACATTTGATATTACTTGATCACATTTTAAGACAGAAACATAATTTCTTTACACTCTACTCCTAAATTTACATGCCTCAAGAGTGCAGGTACTCTTCCTGGAAGTGAGAAAAAGCTCTGAAAACACTTCCTATGTTCTCTGATCCCCAGGGCCTTTAATCTTTTGTATTAATATTTTATGCATTTTCACAGCAATCTGGTGAAATAAAAGAACATGAATTTTGGAGTAAGATAACCTTAGACTTGAATACTACCTTGCTGCATTTACCCTCTGTGTGGCCTTAGTCAGGTTTCTTAACTTGTCTGATACCATTTTCTCAATTCAAAACTGGGAATAATGCTACTTATTTAGGGAAGCTGGGAGGATTAAGTTATGTAATGTATATACCACTTCTGACTTGATAGCAACCTTGGAAGTTAGAGATGGGGTTAATAATAACCAACATGAATAATTTGTAAGGATTTTTTTTATATATGTAATAGCCAAGCATTTCCTCCTTGTTCACATAAAAATATGCATGAGGCAGAATAGCCCCTCCTGCTCTTAGAGCTTCTTTTGGTGGAAAATCTACCTTGCATATTTTCCTTCCACCACCCATCAAGCATTGATTGTCCTTGCAGGCTCAGAACTGCATTCCCAAGAGATCTTGTTTGTGGACCACAGGCTTGGCTGCTGAAGACATTTACTGCTCAACATTTGGCCTCCATCAGAGATATTATCTGCACTTATGATCTCCTTCCCATTACCAGCCTTTGTCTATGTTTCTTCCAGGGGTCTTGTGGGGTACTTACTGCTTGTGTACAGCAGCTTTGACTTTCAAACTTAAAACTCTAGTGGAGCCCAGAAGCAGAGTACCTAGTATTGGCTACGTTTTGAAGAAGGAGAAAAGAACAGTAACACTCATTCTATTGAGTATCTTATAGTGGTGAAAATAAAATATAAATTATTACAACAAATTATCCTGCAATGATTTTATTTAGTTCTCCCGTCACACCTATGACATAAGTTCTGCCACCAACCCACCCTCACCTAAGGAAAGAGACAATGTCTGGCCTCCTGCTCCAGAAAGGTCTACCCCTTCCTAGATTGCAACACTGCCTTATTGTTAGAAAGAACAGACCCTTTACTGACTAGTGGTTTTGGCCCAAATCCTCTGAGAAGAAGGTGTTCACTCACTCCTTGGCCTCAAAACATCCAACATGAACCAGTTTCCTGCCTTCCCCCAAACCTGCTCAGGGCTGATTCCATCATGACTCATATCCTTGTTCTGATTAGAAACCATTATAAACTCAACTGCAGATCATCTGTCCCCAGAACTTTCAACACTATACTACTCCCATGCCCTTCTCCCTCCATTGTCTGACTCAACCTTCCTTTTCTCACAGGCTGCCCAAACCCTTTTGTAATTAGGAAAATTCTCTTTATCCTAATCTTTACTTTTGGTCCTGCCCATTCCCTTCTTTTTCTAAGAGAAATCTGGCTTTGCCCTGATGTCACTTACCCTCCTTCCACCTTCTTGAGTGGAGAGTTGTTTTCTTGCTAACTGCCTTACCTCAGGACCCAGAAGTGTGGCACATGTTTTTCCCATTCCTCTTTTTCTATCAATTTCTCTTCCCACCTTAGTCAATTCTTTAACCTCATAGAGACATCTCATCCACTCTTTTTACACTTTCAAACCCCTTACTTCCATGAAAGTTTGTCATCAGACTTCTGCCAACTTTAACTCTTCATTTGTTGCTGTCATTTTTTCAACCTTAATCATATCTCTTTATTTATTGTGACATTACTATGTGGATAACTCTTTCCCTCTACATCCTTACAACTATTTAACATGACTTGTTATTTCAACATCCAAGTGGATGATTCAGTTAATACCTTTCTGTTTTAGTCTGGGTCCTGTGAGAAGAAGTTAAGACAGGATTAAACATGTGTGAAATTTATTAGGGGAATGAATTCCTGTGAGAGAAAAATGAGAGGGAGCCATGAAAACCTTCAAGAGCTATCACAACATGATGCAAGTTTGACCCCAACGGAGGAGAGACAGAAGGAAGGGAGGGTGGGTGGAAATATCTTACATTACAGTTCAGTTCTAAGGAAAGTCTATCAAGGCCATTGGGTATCCTTGAGGCAAAATCACCCATCAGAGGAGTTTTGCACCCTCCAGGATTGGACCTGCCTTAGTGTCCCTGCTGCACTCAGTCATTAGCTGGGAGAAGCCCATAGGAAGGGCAGTTTTTATGTGATATGGTGTCTCCTTATCTCCAACAGTCTTTTCCCTTAATATTCATTAGCTACCAAATTCAATGTTCACAATTTGACCTTGTCATTGAGAACTGTACCACCTCTAAAAATGCAAAAATGATTCAATCCTTTGACTTCGTAGAGACATCTCACCCACTGTTCTTAGACTTGTTTCATTCTCCATCCTCATGCCCTTGTTTCCCTTCCTACCCAACTAAGTGTCCACAGTCCCTCACAATAATCAATTCCTTGCAATCCAACTTTCTTGGATTTGCCAGGTGCACCTGGCAAAACCCTCCTGTTTCCATTCAGTTATCCTCTCACTCCCTAAAGCACCTGAGCACTTTGCTTTCTATGCTCCAAATGAATGTTTTACACTTTCACTTCTCTTCTTAAACCTCTTACACCCCTTCTCCCACCTTTTATTCTCAACTAAAGATCTTGCCCCATACTTCATTGAGAAAATAAAAGCAATTAGATAGAAAATCCATCAATTTCCTAAAACCCAACCTACCTGCCTCCCTACCATGCTACCCATACTTTCTACTCTCCTTCATATTTATTATTTATGGTCTAAAACATAAGATCCATGAGGAAAGGGGCCTTGCTTGTCTTATTTCTTGCCACATCTGCAAATGTCACCCATAACAGGTACTCACAATTTTTTAAATGGATAGATTGAGCCATTTAATAAATAATAATTATTCCCATTGTTTAGGAGGCTTAAAGAAATAGAGTGACTTACTCAAATCTCCCAGATTTACTCAAATTTTTCAGATGAGAATATTCTGGACTAGAAAGACCATGAAAGAGAGAGAAAAGCAGAGAAGGAGAATGAGAGAATGAATCTGGTCTAGTCAAATGCTTTTTCCACTAGCCCACAGGTTTTTGTATGAAATATGAAAGCATTTTGTCCTTTGGGGCAGTTTGACTTATGAGATCATGAGCAATCATATTCTTATATTCTAAATCATTTGATTCTTAATACTTGGGAATGATGGGACCTTTGAAATTTTGAAGAAATCTATGGTTTCTCAATATAGAAAAATCCACTTCCATGTCCACAACACTTTGTATACAAGTCAAAGTATTTGTCAATTCTATCCAATATATGGTTATGCGCAGCATACAAATTTAGAGGAAAATGACAAGGGATGGCTTATGTTTAATTCAGTTTGAATATAAGGATGAGGTTTTGTCACAGGTGGTGTGGTCATGGTCCAGGTCTGAAGACATGACCTGCTTAAGGAAGTGGCTTGGAACTGGTGAGTTATAGTGAGTCACTGTCAAGATGGATCACAGTTGCCTTTAACTTAGTTGGCCAGGAATTTGGACAGGTCCTTTCTAAGCTTTAGCTACCTCAAGTCTAAAATGAAGGAATTATATTAGATAATCTCTTAAAATTCCTTCATGACTGAACATTTAAGTTTGAGTTTGCAGTTACTTTCATAGTTATGACCTGGACATATAACTTGATCAAAGGAGAATCTTGTAAGACAAAACGAAGAAGAAAACGTAGGTTGATGGCAGGCCTTAAGTAATACTACAAGGAAGGCCAATGTGTAGTTGTTCAGATAAATGTCTGAATTAAATGCTTCTCTTCTCTCTCTAGCTCCTCCTGTCCTCACCTAAGGGTGAATGGTAGAGAGAGATAAGACTTATTGAGCAAATATTATCTGCCACTCACTTTATGTATATATGTCATTTGACAAGAACCAATCAGTTATGTATTGTTATCCCCATTTTACAGATGGACAAATGAAGTTCTTGTGGGAGGGAACTGCTAAATTATGTAAAAATAATTCTACCCTTCTTCCTTAGTAATAAAAGTCAATTTTCACCTGGGTTCATGGCTATGCTGAATAAAGACTAAATTTGTTTGGGTCATTTGAAGTCAAGTGTGGCCATGTGACTAAGTAGTGGCCAGTAAAAATTAAGTGGAAATGTTGCATGTCAGCTTCTGGAAATCTTAAAAAACAACCGACAGTTATCCTTTCCCTGTTGTTGAAAAAATATGGACTAACACCTGATATGATTTTAGGCAAATTGAACAGTGTTAAGAGGTTTACTTCAACCCTTCCCACTCCTTCTCCCTTTTCACTTTTCTCCACTATCAGTATGTCCACACCCCTGAGCTGTCTCATATCCTCCAGGATGGACTAATTGCCCCTTTCTAAGCTTCCAAAGCCCCCTGTATCTTCCTCTATTACTGCACTTATAATATTGTATTGAACGTTTTTGTTATGTCACTGTCACTCACTAGATGTTAATTCTTCAAGGACAAGAACAATGTTTCTCCAAGGTCTAGTCCTGCTTTCCCCAGGAATCAGTCCTATCCTTGGGTCATGACAGATGGTGTATAAATGTTTGTTGAATCAAAGCAAAGTGAACTGAGGCACTCTCATGCATACACACACACAGTGGAACAGAAAGAATGAATTTAAAAAGCTGTATTTGTTGCCAAATTTGAGGAGGAAAACGTCTAAAGAATGTTACCCAGCTCCAAGTTGTCATCTGCACTTCATCATTCCTGTCCATGGGCCATGGAAACAATGACACTGTCATGCACTGAGTCCTCAGCATCTATTTCAATGGCAAGAAAAGGAAACATATTTGTGCTTAGGCTGTCACAGAGAGCACACCCTGCATTTAGACCGAGGAATGATATACCCGTATGTCAAAACAACATTTGGCAACCAAAAAGATTTGTCAGTAAAAAAGTACCAAGTCTGTTTCTACGAGCTCTTTCATCACTGTTGGAAGCAGCCTTTTGAACATCTAGATAAAAATGTTAAATGTTTTATAAATTTACTCTTTGTTAATTACGTAACTGTGGTCATAGATGAAGATAAAACAAAACGGGAAAAGAAGCTATACAAGCAAAGGAAACATGATTTTCCCATATTTCTCATATTAAATATAGGACCATGGATGGCAGTACTTAAGGGGATATAATCATGAGAATTGCTGTATGTTGAGCATATATTTTGCTATATGCTTTTGAGCGCAAATTTAAACATAGCCTTTTAAAAATTGAGTTTAAATATTGAATAGCAAAAGGATAACTTCCAAAAATGTAATTTCAGCAGCAGTTCTGATTGCTCAGTTGAAAATTAAAAAAAAAAAAAAATCTTTTGGTTATTCTTTGGTGTTTTGATTAATTATAGAGAAATGATTTACCTTGTTTAGTTCTGAGAGGTTTTAGTTTTGGAAGATTATTTTCAAGATCATTCCCTAACAGACTGGTTTAAGATCCCAGCCTAGGGAAGGAGATGAACAAGGAGCACATTTTGCCACCAAATGGAAGACTGCGGTAATCACTGAAGTCAAGTTCCTGTCACCAGGGTGCATCAACCAGATAATGAAGCCCCTGTGTACACTGTGTATCATTTCCAGAGAGCATTGGTTAAAATTGGCTAATCTTTGTTCTGCATATATTCTTTCAACCTAATTGTGTTATTTTCTTGGTAGAAGATGAGGTGCTAGGATCAAAATGTCAGACTCAAAATGAAATGGTTTTCCATATTAACAATCCTTAGGTCATTGCCATATTTAGAACTATATTAGATAATAACATTTAAAAACGACATTTTCATTCTGAGCTGCTCAGTTTTTGTAACTGTTGAATTTTACACTGCCATCTCTTATCCCTGCACCAAATGCTACAGGAAATACAGAAACTTAATTATTGACAGAGCAAATATTTCCATCTTGTGCAAAACCAAAAATTCCATAATTTTAGAACTTAACAAATATTTTCCCTAAAAGCAGATTTTACATTTAGTTGTGGGTTACATTTTAAAATAGTAGTATAAGTTTTAAAACTGCAATTTGGATTCTTTTTACTTTTTGAAATCTGAACATAGGTTATTAGCTCTGCTTCCCTTTTAAAATTTGTTAATATTGGATCTCTTTTGCCATTTCTTTTCATGTGCAATTTAAATATTAGCTTGCAAATTGCTGCGTCACTATCTACTATTTTCTTTCAATGTATAAATAATTTCTATGCAATGTAGATTTATTTGTAAAAGGCCACCAATTAAAGTTGTTTGTTTATACAAAATTCTGGGCAAGAGGGCCTTCTTTAAGAATGTCCATGATCAAATTTTAGTTTTTCTTGCTTAATTGGTAGTTTTATGCAAAAGCTGTGCTTGATTAGCTCCTCATTTAGTATAAATTGATTTTTTGGTGGGGTCAGACTTCTCTAGGCAACTACAAACTATCATGTACAAATGCTTTGAGAAATATAGTGCTTTGCAAATAAAAAATTATTGTTATTTTCTTGTAGTTTATTAGGTAAACTCCATTTTAAGAATTACCACTGGGAGGTCTGTCTGCTAAGTTATTAGGTATCATGGAAACAACTTCGCTTGTTGGAAAGTTTCCAATCTGCTTTTCATACACCAAAGCAAAGTGAATGAGAATGATTTCTATCTTGAGAATGATGGAGGCTAGAGCCTTTTCTACACTCACTTTTCCAGCAGTCAGTCCATTTCATAGAAGTGTGATATAGTGAAAAGGGATTAAAAAGCAGAAGATGGAGTTCAAGTCCCTGCTGTGTCACTTCTCTCCTGTAAAACCTTAGGTAAATCATCAAGCTTGTTTGTGGCTCACTTTCCACATCTGTAAAATAAGGATGAATATACTTAGTTGACCTAGCTTTGGGAATTCAACATAATCATGAATTTTAAAGACTACACAAAGTTGATAATTACTATGATTCATTTATTGGTATATTGTTTCTTATCAGAAAACCATGTACCCAAACTGCACTGTTTTAAAATTACTTTTACTGAACTGTATTTTGGTACTACTCCATTAGCCAAAAATGAGGGAAATTATTTTAAAAAGTTGAAACTCTATTTGCTTTACTAGAGAAAGGTGATTGAGGAAATTAAACATCACAAAGTATCCTTTTTTTTTGAGGACCTAGAGACATGACATTTTTTTCTCAGAACTTCTGGATTTCTTTTAAACAACACCTTTCTGTTTTATTTTTAAAATCATGTAACTGATTGCATTTTCCTCTTCTTGCTGACTTCTAAAGAGCTCCAAGTTAAATCCACAGTTTACACCTAGCGAAGTATATAGAGCTTTTTGATATGAATTTTAACATCACTGCTGTCTTTAACTTATCATTTTTGGCCATATTTTCTTTTTGTTCATAATTTCCTCACTTCTGTCTCCTCATATGCTACATGTATTCTCCCCCTTCCCCTGATGGCTCCCTCGTCTGTTTTGCACATTGTTTCTGCTCTTTGTTTGTGCTCGTTGTCTGCTCGTTGATTTTTGCTCGTTGTGTTTTTTTTTTCTCTGCTCGTTGTCTATTTGGTTTTTCTTTAGGAGGCACCAGGAACTGAAACCGGGACCTCTCATGTGGGAGTTGTGTGCTCAACTGCTTAAGCCACATCTGCCCCCTGCTCATTTTGTTTTTGGTTGTTGTCTGCTCGTTGTTTGCTTGTTTTGTCTTGCTCGTTGTTGTTGTTTTTGCTTGGTGTCTGCTCATTGTCTGCTCATTGTTTGTTTGTCTTCTTTAGGAGGCACTTGGAACTGAACCCAGGACCTCCCATGTGGTAGGCGGGCGCTCAGCTTCCTGAGCCACATCCTCTCCCTGCTACATGTAGTTTTGGAAATTACTTTACATGATTTTTGGAATGAAGTGTTATCTAATTATAAAAAATAACTTGTTCTACAAGACATTTGAAGGAAATAATAATAATTGCTAGCATATATTGAACACTTAACTATATGTGATAGGCCCTATGCTAATTGCTATATAAATATTATCTCATTTGCTCTTCAACATGAAATAGGTGTAATTTCCTATATTTCACAAATAAAGAAAATGAGGCTTAGAGATTAGTTGACTCATCCAATGATTCACCACTGATAGAGGGCATCGAATTTCTGCATAAATTTGCCTAGTCCAAACTTCTCACAGTTTCAGCATTACATTATACTGCCTTTCAACACTAATTATAATAATGTAGCAAATGGCTATTGTTATTACAGGCACAGCTCATTTTATTGCACTTCACTTTGTTGTGCTTCACAGATATTGCGTAATTTACAAATTGAAGGTTTGTGGCAACCCTGCATTGAACAAGTCTATCGCGCACCATTTTTCCAACAGCATGCTCTCACTTTGTGTCTCTGCATCACATTTAAATTAAGGTATGTATATTGCTTTTTTAGGCATAATGTTATTTACACACTTAATTGACAATGCTATAGTGTAAATATAACTTCTATATGCACTGGGAAACCAAAAAATTTGTGTGACTCACTTTATAGCGATATTTGCTTTATTGTAGTTGTTTGGAACTAAATCCGCAATTCCTCTGAGATATGCCTGTATTATTATTGTAGTGTTATTCTTAAAGGTTTTTGATGTAGTAAAATATTTAATCTTTACAAAGAACATATAAATTTCAAAATATTGGATATTTTAAGACTGTTATTCATATCTTTTCTCAACCATTTGATAGAAAAGTCTTTTGCCACATCTTGCCTTTATTGCCAAGAATAATTTTAAGGTCTGCCTCCCTGTATCTCCTGGTGTAATACCTAAAAGAAGTGAAGCCTCTTAATGACATCTGGAGAAACACGTCAACAATTCTTTTTCAGAATGTAGCAGATGATTTATGGCACTTTCCAGCAATTACCTGCCATGCTTTATTTCTTCAAGTTGTACTTCAAATGCTTTTGCTATCCTCTTTTTCTCTATGTCCTTCAAATGTCAATATCCAATTGCCATATCTTCCTGTTTAGATTTGTTTAAATGGAAAAGGTTCTGTTAAGTCTCCTTTCATGTAACGGTATGGCACGTGGTGACTGACTGCCCTTCATGGGTTACTTCCTTTCCAATTTCATAGACACAGTTGTAAAAATGGCTGAGGAATTGTAGCCCCACATGGTTGATAAGAAATGATAGTAGTAAGTACAATGCAGGAGAGTGGGAAGATGATGTTTGATGCTGCAACAAGGGAAGCATTATGGAATCAATGACTTCGGAATTGGGTTCGTATTGAGGGGACTGAGTGTCCTAGGAGTTGGATGCTCTGATCTGGGAAGGTCTTTTCCACACCCGGTAAAGCCATATAAAAGCCCCTCCCCTGCAGAGCCTTCTCCGAAGAAAGAAAAGCAGTGTCCAGAAAGACTGGAAGATGCAGCTCTATTAGAGAAGTCATTTCCAGGAAAGATGGTAACTGAGGCAGTCATTTTTCAGGGAATTGAAGCAGAGAACTCCATCACTTTAAGCTTTCAAATAAATGTGTGTAGTAACTAATAGGAGTGGGAACAGCTGGAACTCTAAGCATGTAATTCATGGAGTCATAGTAGAATATTACCTTTGCCATATTACATAACCTACTCAGGGCACTGACACCCATCACCTTTGCTATATTCTATTCATTAGAAGCAAGTCACAGGCCCAGCCCACAGTTAAGCGGAGGGAACTATGCAAGAGCCGAGAGGATTATACATACTCAGGTGACTCATTGGGGGGCACTTTAGGATGTGCCTGCCACAATGCTCAAGGTAAGCCTTTTGGTCCTTTTTTTTCCCCAAAGATTTTGTTCTCTAGTGATGGTTCATTTGTTGTCAATTATTTTTTTAGTTGTTTTTATAAAGTTCTGAAATAATGAACACTTTCACCCATGTAAAAGGTGAATATTACAACCAGTTCAACACATACTAATGCAGAATTAGTGTACTACAGACAAGATTTTTTTGATCAAAGAAGACAAATGTGATACAAAACTGAGTCCACATAAAGGTCTGCTCATGTCTGGGTGTGTCTTGTTACCCAAGCACTCATGCTCTGAATGTTCCAAGATAGTTCTTGGTAAGCTTTAGTTGGGAGCTTTGCCAGAGGTCACATAGCAAGTTCAAAGTATTAGACTAACAGAGTTGTAAAAGGCTAAGAAAAAGACCTCAGTTAGGACTGAAAGTAATATCTTTACTGGTTAAAATCTTCTTCTGATGGGCCTGCTGGCCACCAAAATATATCTTCCTCCTCTTCATGGTCTTCTCTTTTCCTAACTGTTCCTTTCATTCCCCCAACTCTCCATTTCTACCATTTTCTATCTTTCTTGCTTATAATGTCTCACAACCTTTCTCCACAGTTCAACTTTTCTTTCAACTTCTCATTTTAGCACTCTTCTAATATTTGTTTCTAATACTTTATTATTCCATCCTTTCAGAATCATTATTTTCTTCCATCAATATTGGAAGAAAATGACTGCATGTGTGCCTGTGTGTGTGTATGAGTGTGTAAATGTGTGCATACATGTCTGTGCATAGACTAAGTGTGTTGCATTTGTGTGATTGGGTATATATGCTTTCTTTCACCCTGAGATGGAGGAGTGAGAGTCGCCCGAGTCACGGCTCCAGTAAGTGCTGCCTGGGATTTATCTGCCCTTGGAAAGAGTTCTCGGAAGTGGGGCAAGGGGCTCTATCAGCGAGTACTTGCTTTTAGTAAGGACTTCACAAGTGGGGCAGGATTCATCATGATGAATCGAGATTGAGTATTTCTTGGAAGCACTGGAGAGTTTGCTTTCTTGGGTAAGATTCTTGAAAGGTGAAGGATTTCAAGGGGCAGAAATACACACCTACATAGCAGTAGCAAATATTTAAGATGGAAGTGAGGACAGCTAGAAGGGAGGGTCTGTGGGTGATTATTTTTTCTGAATCAATCACTTTTGGAGTCAAGCTATCAAGGAACCCTGCACTGTAGGTACCTCTATTGGCTGACACTATAAAACATTAAAACAAGATGATGCCTCCCTGTTTAAATTAGCGTCTATTTGGAAAATGGTCACTTCTCTGTGGGAGTGCTTTATACCATAAACATTTGAGGAACTTTCAAATTCAGTATATTTTGGTGTCAAAGCAAATAAATCCACATCCTTAATAAGTGGAAAAATTCTAGTCTTCTCCATTTTTATATCCTAACCTACCAATTATTGCAGATGCTTGAGCAGGCCTCCTCAACTGAAAATTGATGGCTACAGACCAAACCACATGGAGTACTCATATGATTTTTTTTTTTTTTTTGCCATCTGTCTTTAAATAAAAGACCACTTATATGTCTATATGTAACATAAAAAGAAATTTCCACCTGGAATCACTAACCAAGCTCAGAGTTCACATTTTCCAAATATACAGGTTATGAAAAATCAAGAACTAAAGAATGAAGAGATAATTTATTTGAGGAAAAGGTATAAATATTATAAATTAAAAAAGAAAAGTGAAAACAGGTAGGGAATTAATTGAACAGCAGGAAGGAGATGGAAAATTTCCAAAACAGTATTTTCCTCCCACTCTAAAGCTGGGACATTTAATTTCTTCTCTTTATTTCATAATTACTGGTAGAACTTCTTCAGAACTAATACATATTATTGGTTCAGTTAAAAATATTCATTATACTGGAACTACATAAATGTCAATAAAGTTGTTTTGACCCTTATATTAAAATTTCATGTTCTTGGATACCATATAAATTAAATTATACCATATTTTAAATAAATCTTCACAAGTAGGTTGTATTTGCTCTACTTTTGTGGAAAAATTTGGAATGAATAAGAAGACCTTTACAATGCATTATAATTAACTTCATGCAGGCAAAATCCACCTTTTAAATATATTTTTAAATAAACTGGTCTAATGAAATTCAAGCTTAAGAAAACTCTATGAAGTAACATGGAAAAAGCTACATCCTTAGAACATCTTAAAATGAGCAGGATTCAGAATAAGTTAGTCTCCCCTCTTGCACTTTGTAGGAAGATCTCTAATCAGAAATTTCTTCTTGGAGGGTATAATGTTTTGTCATCAAACTTTAGTCCACTTCTTAATATGTCCTGAGTATAGGCCTTCAATTAAGGAAACCTATGTCCCAAATCTCCATTTGAGAGAATGCATTTATACTGACGACCTCTCAAACTAAGTGGGATTTTGGAAACCCCCCAATGCTGTTTTAGTTCCTAAGGGAACATTAAAATGAAGTAATTTCCAGGGTAGATAATTCTTCTTAAAGGCTGAAAGTGCTTCCTCTACACTGATATTTTATTTTTTTCCAGAAGCGTTAGAGGTCATAAAGGGCGAATCTATATCCTACCTAGATAGAAACTGTTAGTTAAATAGAGACCAAATATATCTTATTTGAATTGCATTAATATTTTGAAAAATGTTATCTATGTCTATGAAATAAATGCAGATGCCTAGCTTGACTCAGAAATTTTAGACAGAAAAACAGAATGTGTGAAAGTAGGTATAATAGTAATGCTTTCCCTGTTGTTGACAAAAGAAAACCACCCACATAGAGTCATTAGCATTTGACACTGAAGACAAATCCGGAGTCATAGGGATCCCCTTTAAGTTGGAAGACTGATGATCTATCAAGACTGAAAGTCAACTATTCAATGACTAGATATCACTAAAAGAAATACTCCTGGACCTAGAAAAATACATAGGGAAAGTGCCATTTCTATGGAAAAGTCCTACATAACACCAAATATGAACTATTGGATAAATGAAAGGAATTATTTTATTGTTCAGAATGGGCCAGGAACAAATGGTAACTTGTGATGAGTTCCTTCACTAATGAAACTGACATTTTTAAAAAATGAACTAACTTTTTAACACCAAACTAATCTTCATAATGTGATAAACTGGACAATTTTAGAATACTGGTTGGGAAAAATATCTGAAATCATCAGATTAAAGGAAACCAGTTTAACTACATCAGTTTTTTATTGGGCATTTTCAAAGTGTAGGACATTGTTAAATTGTTAGAGTTTTTATTTTTACAATGAAAATAGCTAGGTCCACTTTCTCTTGTTTTCTAGAGTGTTTCTAATTGGATGCAGTGATGGTGAGGGGGAAGTCTTACTCCATTTACAAGTTGTGGTTGGGAACTCTATTCACAGAATCAATTAGGGAGAAGAACTGTGAGTGATTTTGAGTAAATGAAGGAAGTTATTTTATTGTTCAAATGAGATACTATGATGAAGGGGAAAAAGATTTTGGGGTAAAACTGAACTAGTTATGTGGCTCTAGGCAAGTAATTTAATCTCTCCGATTTTCAATTTCTTTATTTGTAAAAAAAGGGTAATTATACCTAATGGACAGGTTGTTGTGAAGTCTATAGTGTTTCAAAGAGTCATTGTATGAAATGGTATTAATTTTTGTTTTTAAGATATCCAGATACCTGGAGTTTATTGGAAATAATTTTAGGCTCTTTCTCTTAGATACCTTGAAATTACAGAAGACATATCTAGAGTTTGCTCTTATTCTCTATATCAATAACAATTGGCTTGATAGTAGGAAGGAGTTTATATGGTTCAACTTTAAATGAGAAATAAAGTTTGGGGCCTTTTATTTTATGGCATCCTATTATTTGGGTATTTATTGTATTACCTTGCCTATAAGATTGATGGGGCAAATTAGCCAAGCCTTATTCTACCAGGGAAGTAGAATATGAGGTAATTGCTCCACTTCATAGTTTACCTTGGGGCTAAACTTAATTAAATTATTCTCCTTGTCCATTATGGAAACTTCTGGTATAAGATCAAAGGAATAATAAAAAAAATAATCAAAGATGGTTCTTCCCATTTCATTTGTCCCAGGTGGATACATAGGAGCAACAGTAACAAGTAGAAGTGAGTACAATAATCCTTTCCCTACCATCAGAATGTAAGCTTTAAGATTTGGGTGTGGACTTAGAGGCAAAGAGATGAAAGAGAATTTTCAGTCCAATTTCCAGCAGTGGGTCTGTCTCCATCTATGGCAAAAGTAGTTCCCTTTGTGGTCCAGCTAATTGAACTAGTGACTAAATTAGGGTTTGGACTCAAAGTCACAACTAATAAGTAAGGCGTTTCTTTGCCTCTTCTTGATCTTTGTGCATACACATTATTGAGACATATTTTATGGAAGGATGCTTCTCAATTAGAGGCAGAGTGGGCATCACTACCCCCAAATCCTCAGGATTGGGGAATGAACAATGGACTAAAGTAGACTTACTATTTTCTACTAAAAACCTGTTGTTATTCTAGCAATGGAAGAACTTTTATCATTGATGTGGAGGCAGTGGCCACTGGAGGTTCTGAGGGGAGGGAAAGAGAAAAATATGTGTTATATGGGGCATTTTCGGGTCATTGGAATTGTCCTGCATGATGTTGTAATGTTGGATAAGGCCATTATATATTTTGTCATAACTTACAAAATTGCATGGGACAGAGTGTAAACAATAACATAAACTGTAATCCAAACTTAGTGGCAATGCTTCAATATGTGTTCCTTAATTGTAACAAATGTACCACACTAATGAAGGATGTTGTTAATGAGGGATAGTGTGGGAAGGGAAGGGAATGGGGCATATGGGAATCCCTTAAAATTTTATGTAACATTTATGTTATCTAAAGTTTCTTTAAAAAATAAATAAATTTTAAAAAAAGATTGAATGTGGGTTTGGAATCTTGAGTTCCTTTTATCTTGGTCTACTTATTTCTATGAATGCATTACTTATTTATAAACTTCAGGAATATAATGTCTGCTTGACTTCTTTTCTTACCTCACATAATTGAGGGAGACTTGTATGTTGAAGATGTTTTGAAAAAAAAATTTAATACAAGCCTAAGGTCACTAGCAAGAACTTTTGTGAAAATTGTATATAGAAGGGAAGGCAGAAAGAAGCCCATGCTACGGTGCCCTAGCCATTTGTTTATTCTTTTTAGATTTTGTTTCAGAATAAGAGGAATAGGACATAATTTACATTAAATATTTTTCTCTTTTTCAGAGCTTGCTTTTACTGTGATATAAGTGAAAGTAATTTAATCGAGGAATTGAAAGTATAGTGTAATAGTTAAGAGCAGGGATATTGGAGCCAGGTGATTGGGTTTGAGTCTTGCCTTTGCCACTTTCTTTGACTTTTGATGAGTTATTTAATATCTCTGCACCACAGTTTCCTTTATGTCAAATGGGGATGATTAAAGGACCTATTCCATAGAGTTTTTGTGAGGATTAAATGAGTTAATTCATGTGTAGCTCTGAGAATAGTGCCTGGTACTTCCTAAAGTCTCAGAAATTGTTAGCTATTTTTCTCATCTTTATAGTTATTACTACAAAGGTGGCCATCTATTTTTCCAGGAAATTTGTGACAGTTCCAGGCTTATTAACTGGTTTAGAATTTGTAGAGAAATTGTGAAAGTATTTTCTAAATTAGTTGCTCAATATTTGGGCACCAGCCCCTTATTTCCAGAATTAGGCCATTCAGATTCGTAATAAATTAAGATTTTTGCCACATTATTATTATTATATGATGAGTACAGCTTTGGTGAGTGGTACAAAGGTTACGTTAAAAATTGTTTTATGTGGTAAACTGAAGTAAAATTAATCAAAGGATCATGTCATAGCAGGAGATTGCCACTAATGTGATATTGGATGCTGAACACAACTAAGTAGTACATAATTCCATAATACTCTTGTGCCTTCCAGTGTCTAAGTTTATTGTAGTTAGGATTGAAGCTATTAAACATTCTTCCTATCAACTGGAAAAGTTAGAACTTTATTTTCCTTATTGTACTGTGCTTAGCAGAAATGTCTAAATTTGGGGGCTAAATAGTTATTAAAAACCCTCCAGTACAGAGGCTTCATCTTCTGGAAAAACCTAAGCCTAAAACTCTAAAACTTCTAGAAAATAAGCTAGTTTCACAGGTGTGTACATATGTCAAAACTTATCAAATTGCACACTTTAAATTTGTGTGGTTTATTCTATGACCTTTATAACTTAATAAAACTGAAAAAAAGAAAAAGAGAACTCTTTAGAGTAGATAAAATGGAAAAAGAAACAATATTATGTAAAAATATTCTAAAGAGTATCATGTATAAACATTTTACATTATTGAAAGATGTATTAGAAGTAGAAAATTAATTCCATGTGAAACCTGGCTTAGCATTTCTAAAATGGTCAAAAGAAGAAAAATAGAAAACTACTTCTACAAGGACAATCTAACCTCAAAGAGGGCTAAATTGCCTTAATCCATATGAAAATTTACAAATTTGCTAACTCAGATTTTAGACAAAAATGTCTTTAGATGCATTTATAAATTGATGAAATAACATTAGGAAAATTAAATTTATACCCTTTGGCTTTTCAGCAAAACAGGCTGCTTCCACATATGGTTACTACTTTGTTCCTGTAAGAGATCCTGGTTTGCCATTGCTCATCTCTCTCCTCTCCTATGTCAAAGTCTTGTGGCAAACACTATCAGTTGACTACTTGATAACCATTTTTTCCTTTTCTTCCTTGCTATCTACTAAAAGGTAGGTTTTAGTCTGGTATCTGGAGGCGAGTTAGGTGAATCTTGGTTAGTTTAAGCTAGTCATGTTAATTCCATTCTCCTTGGCATTAATTGTCTTAGAAACAATTATCATACAAGATAATTCTTGGCCATGAGACCTGGAGGAATATTTCTTGGGGGGTTCTGTAAACTTTTTCCTCACTCTTTATAAAGGGATCTAAGGACTTCTTGCCAGTGAGCACTGTTGTGTGAAGATGTTAAGTGGAGCTTCTGCAGCCATTTTACAACTATGAAGGATTAGTTTCAAGACCACAGCCAATGTGTTGAGGGTGGCTGTGGCAGTGAATTTGGTAAATCCCAAAAATAAAAAGATTATATTCTTGAACTAATCCATTCCTGTGGGTGTTGGGCTTTCTTTTGATTGGACTATATCAGCAAGGTATGACTCAGGTTGAGTGTCTGCCCTCTTACTAGAGCTTTCTATAAATGGACACAGAGAGAGAGAGAGAGAGAGAGAGAGAGGGAGAGGGAGAGAGAGCGAGAGAAAGTGAGCCATTTTTAACCCTGCCATGTGAGAGAGGACTCAAGGATGGCTAGCAGCCTAAGCTTTAGCATGAAGCCCCCAAGTAGCTGGGCCCACGGAGCAGCTGAAGGCTGTACAGATGAGCCATATGCCTGGTAGCTCACAGCTGAACTTGGGAAGAAAGCGGAGTAGCCAAGACAGAGAGGGGGCCCAGAAAGATATAAGCCCTGTGCCTGGTTGCCACACAGCTGAGCTTCTGGAGATGATAGATTCTAAATGGGAAGGCAGAGATCAGCCACCATCTTTGCCATGTGGCAGTACCCTAGGATCATCAGTAGCTGACTTTGGTGAGAAAGCATCTCTTATGGTGCTTTGATTTGAACATTTCAGAGTTTCGGAACTATAAGCTTTTACTCTAAATAAAATTCCCATTATAAAAGCCAGCCCATTTCTGTTACTTTGCATCAGCATCCCTGTGGCAAATTAAGATAGTAGCTAAGTCAAGAAGAAAAGAACATAGCCTTTGAAGGTATTATTGAGCCATCAGATAATCTTGAAAAGGGCCTATCTCCAGATTTCTTATAATGTGAGATAAATATTGAAATAAGCCATTTTAAGTTTGTGTTTTTTTTTCCAGTTGAAAGGCCCCTAATTGATTTGAAACTAAAATTCTACCCCTGAGCTGAACAGGGTATTAAATTTTTTCCCAACTTGGCCATGACCTATTTTTCTACCTGATTTCCTTCTCTGTCCATATATTCATCCATATAAGCATCAGCCAACTGAATATTTCATCATCCACTGAAGTGCCTTGTGCAGAAAAATCTTTCTTTCTTTCCTTATCTGGCAAAATCCTTTTAGCTGTTAACCTCAAAACCCAGATAAAACCTACCCCAACTCCCTCAGGAAGAATCATTTTTCCTCTCTTCTTGCTATCACAGAACATTTTCCCTCCTTTAGTACAGGAACTTTCCTCTCATATTGCATTTCTCTATTTGCATTTCTATCTGCCAGATAGCCTGAGCTCCTCAAGGGCAGAAAAAAGTTTATTTAGGATTTTATTTCCCCATTGCATTGGTATAATATAAATACTAATCATATGTAGTACAAAAGTGAAAAATCAGGCTCTGGATGGAGGGTTGATTGCTTTTCAGTGTTATTGGGTTCCTGTGCCATAAATTCTTTGGCCAGAGAATAAAGGGCAGTCAAATATCTGAAGGCTATGAGGGTACAAGCTTGCCTGGGCCCCAATAAGAGCAGGAATCATTAGTGGCAACTCAGGCAGAAGGAATGGTGACTAAGAATGGCCACTTTAAAAAATCATTATTTTCTGCTTCTACATCACATGAGAGAAATAGCACATTGGCCTTGTTTAGTGCAGCAATTCTTTACTGTCCTCTGCACAGCATTTTTTGTAGACTATTAGGGAATATAAATAAGATATGTGTGTTGGTTTCTCCTTCCAACATATTTTAGAATATCAACAACAGAACATCCAGCACCTTCTGTCAGAACTATTAAAAGTTAATTTTAAAAGCAAATACTCCATTTCTATGTTTAATATAGATTATTAGAAAATAGATCTATCACGATTTGATGACACAAAACTAAGCACTTCTTGTAATCTTTGCCCAGACCTTTTTTAAGTGGAGATAGATGCAATTTGTTAAACAAGATGTGAGGAAATAAAAATTTTTAAGTTTTAAGACTACATAGGAGAGAGAAAGCAAGTGGGAATAGTTGGCTATTTTTTGATCATTAAAATGTTCCTTTAAGGATATTTGTCATCTTTGGGAGGAGGTTTCAGTTCAAGTCTCTGAACAACAGATTCCGTTTCCTTGTGTCTAAAATGACAATTGTATAATGATCTCCAAGAACCCTTAGGATCAGGCCTCCAGAGATGGGACAACTCACTTTTCCCCTCTTTTAATGGAGAAGCACCTGCATTTGATCCTCCTCATTTTGAGCATAATTAATTATTAATAATCAAAATAATAGAGAATATGAAAAATTATCTTTTGCTTTATCTTTGTAGTTTGTGTCAATGAGTGGCATTAAGATCAAGTTGGGATAGAATAGAGACAGTGCAGAGAGCAACACGTAAAGACTAACATTTGCTCTTACCAGTTTTTCATTTTATGATTCTAAGAAATTTCAGAATTGTTTATAAGATGTCAAAAGTTATGTATGGTACAGTGACTCTGGGAATTCTAAATGATCAGTGTACTGCTGAGAAACATTTCCTCTCTTACAGAATTTTTTCATTTAAAAAATGCTTTCCCTTAGTAATATATTTTACATTTGGAATAAATTGCACATTCAGAAGTTAGAGAATTACTAATGAGCTTTGGATGCTTTTTCTTACTGCGCTTCAAGAGCTGTATTCAAGAGGAAATCTTTATGAGCATAATAGAGTGATGTTTGTATTTGGAAGATGAATTATCTTGGTGTGAGTTTCTCTTTTGTAGTTTCCTCCAGACTTTAATAATTCCTACCTTTTCTAGGTGAACTCAGAAAATTGAACACATGTGTGGTGGAATTGAGTTATATTTTTCATCCTCAATATTAATAACCTGGGATGAGATTTGCATTTTAGGGTAGAAATAAGAACTATCTGAGCCATTAAATTGCTCTTTCACAGTGTTTGCAGCAAGTGAAAGATTTATATAACTTTTCAGTTACAAGGTAGAAAAGGTCAAGATGATTGAATTATCATTGAAATTCAGAAATTATTGAAAACAATAAATGGCATTGTTTATTCAGTAGGTCAGATAACTTACAGAAGAAAAGCACAAGAGGCAACATGGAAAAAAAACATTCATCTGAAGGCAACATGGATAAACGTTAATCTGGGTAATAGATAACCCAGGCTTCACTATGCCTTCTCTGGGCACCTTATCTGTGAAATAAACTCATGCAATTAGAACATTAGTAAAGTCTCTTTTGGTAATGATAGTATGCCCTTTCCTTTTGGGGATTCATTTTGCATTTGACTCAGAGGGAATGGAGATTGCTGGAAATAAGTATAGCCACTAGAGCTCCTTTTATATGCAATTTCCCAGCAAACTGAGTGGTAACAGAGGTTGTCAATCAAGAAACAGAAGCCAATTTAAAAAACATTAACAGGAAAAACAACAGCTGTTATAAATAGTGCTTCATATGCCATTTAAATATGTTGGAAGCTGCTCCTGAGACTGAAAGGAATAGGGAATATAAGAAAGTTTAGTAACAAATCTTTTCAAAATTCAAACACAAATTTCAGTTCAATTCAGTTTTGCAGTAATATATTAATACTCAATGGCCAACACTGTCCCAGGTTTCAACATAAAGAAAGCCCCTACTGGATTCTGTAGACTTCTATCCTTATTAGAAAACCAAGAAAACAAATTACTGTTTTATTTTAGAAATCACTTTTTAAAAAATATATCCTGAGTCCTAACATGTACAACAAATATCCACTTATCTTACTGTTAGACTGTGGTTAACTTCTGTAATCCAAAACATAATCATGATAAAATGTGTGCAGAGGAAAGAAAACTTACAGCCATTAACCAAAGACATTTTGGTGATAAGGAGAGATGTGGGGTTGTGCTTTAAGAGTCTAGTGACCTAGAGTTCTGTATTAAAATAAGGATTTGATTAAGCAGAGTTATCTATTTTTCATGAAGAATCTTAAACTTTCAATAGACTGTAGTAGAGTAGAATAACAGCTGTGGCAGTTGTGAAAAGTCACTGCTCAAATCTCCAACTGCAGGGAGCACAATTGACTGTGGCTTTATCTACTGCCCAATGGATCCACCACTGCCTTTGTGCTGAGAACATGCTTCTTGTGGGCAGCTTTTAGCCAATGACTGAGTATGGCCAAGGTACTAAAGTAAGCTCATTTTACAAGATGTGGGGCTTCTCCTACGTGTGCTATTAATCAAGGACTCCCCTTCCCCTGGACCAACCTTTCTTGGAACGGTGTTGTAATACGTGTTTCCTCCTACCCAATTCCCCTAACTTCCCTACCTCCTTCCACAGATGTCATGGTCTGAAGGCTCCCTCCTTTTCTCCCATTCCCTCCCCCAGTAAATCTGTTGCAAGTCTAATCTCATCTTGGTGTCTGCTTCTTAGTAGACCTAAACTAACACAAGTGGTTATGAGTGTGGTCCAAGAAAACATGGTAAGATGAGGGTGTGGTGTTAACTCACTAACCTCTGTGGACAAAGAAGATGGCATGTTGAATAGATTGTCCCTGGTTCACATCAGTAGTCCAATTGCTAAATATTTCACCAGTGAAAATGTGGGAAGACACAACAGTGCAGGGGAATGCCCTTTCTGCTGTGATAATTCAGGCATTTCAAAGATATGGTGGGAACAATGTTTACAAAGGCAACAGAGCTGGCTGGTTAGGGCTAAGTTGTATAGTTATCCTGCAGAAGGATAATGAGAGACAGAGCTATTAAAAGCTAACAAGGGAGTCTCTTTGGTGGCTTACAATAATTCCTTATCTTATGAGTAGAAGGGCAGATGCAGCAGAATTAAGATTTGTAGGGTCACAGAACTCTAGAGATATTTGAATGCTCTTATAAGACAGGTATGTTATGCAAAGTTCAGAGCCCTGGATGGAAATCTTTGAATCCTGAAACATCAGATGGGAACATCTGGGTTGATATTCCTGTGGAGATTGGCCCTGCAGATCTAGTATCCTCAGAGCTTGAAAAAGTAGTCCATCCTTTCCTAGTAAGAGCTAGCTCTTTCCTTGTGCCAGATAGCACTAATACAGAAGCCTTTTTCATGGAAGGCAACTGGCGTCCCCCTCAGGAACTTTTCCTAATTCCTTTTCTTGTTACCTGGCCAATAACTGAGATGGAATTGCATCATATCGCAGCTGCTGGGCCTGATAAGGGAGAGATTATACACTGAAGGCATCGCAAGAATTAGCTAGCATATACTGGTGTGAACCAAGGGAGTATGCCTAAGATTGGATTTTCAGGATGCTTTATCAAGGGGCTGGAATGTAAGATAGGACAAGCAGGAATTCATTTACTTGGTAGCAATTTCTCTGTATAAGGAATTTAAAACCCAGGCAAGGATCAGAGGAGATGGGACGAACTCACTATTAGGTAAGCAATTAGAGGTTTAGAAAAAATGACGACCACTGCTGAGCCCCAATGTGACATATTCTTAGAGAAGACCAAGAGGACACTTGGTGGCAAGCAACTACATCAAGCCCCTTCTGTTCTGAAAGGGTCTTCAGTTTGTTTTCATAGGGATATATAAATATTCTGAGTATATCAGACAGAGTTCTCCAGAGAAACAGAAACAAACCAAAAAGCTATATGTATATATAAATTAAGAGATTTATTATAAAGAATTGTCTCATGTGATTGTGGCAAGTCTGAATAAGACTGGCCAGAGGCTGGACATTTTGCTAAGAGTGATGTTGTAGCATTGAATTAGAATTCCTTAGGCTGGAAACTCAGAAAGGAATGGAAGGTGTAGTCTTGAGATATAATTTCTTCTGCTTCCTGGACTAGCACTTCTTGCTCTTAAAACCTCCAACTGATTGGATGAGGGCCACCCATAGTATTGAAGGTAACCACCTTTACTTAAATTCAGCTGATCCTATTAATGAAAATACCTCCATGGAAACAATCAGGCCAGTGTTTGACCAAACAATTGGACACCATAACCTAGACTAGTTGACATAACCATCACACTGGGTTTGAGTTTCCTTTCCTATCCGCAGAACCTAGAACTAACTGGAGGCTTTGGAATGCTTGATCTACAAGCCTTGAATCCCATACAAAATAGCATCTGACCACTTCTCAGTAAGGAGTGAAAGAGTCGGCTTGTGATAGTGGGAACAACTGGTTGTATCACATACAACATTGTGCAGAAGCAGCAGTCATCACAGAATGATGGAACAGCTTTCCAAAGGTACATTTTCAGAGGCAACACTCTGAAAGAATGGGGTACCTGCTTTAGGATGTAATATACACATTAAATAAGAGCCCCCCCCATATGGTTCAGTATTGCCAATAACAATATTACATGGGTCCAGGAACTAAGAAGATGAAGCAGGAATGGCCCTACGTGTCACCATTCCTAATGACCCACGAGGAGAATTTGTGCTTCTGTTCCCATAACTCTGGACTCATAGGGTTGGAAGTCCTGGTCCCCCAAAGAAGGCTCGCTCCTTCTAGAGGACACATCAAGACTCCAATTTAACTACAAATTTCATTTGATCTCAGGGCATTTTTGAATCTTTGTGTCCAAGAAGCAGGGAGTCATTATCATAGCAGAGGTAAACAACTCAGATCAGTGGAAGGATATGGGGCATGTTCGCACAATGGGACCAGGAAGAATATGTGTGGTGATCAGGGGATCCACTTGGATACCTCCCAGTACTATCTTGCCCCATTTTAACCACGAATGGACAAGTGCAGCAATGTAGCCTGAGAAAAGTATGATTGCTGATGGCTCACACTGCCTAGGAAGGAAGTTTGGCCTCACATTGCAGGCTAGCCACCAAAACCTTCTGAGATGATAGGTGAAGGTGAGGGAAGTTTGAGTGGAAAGCAGAAGGGCAAGGTTGAGTACCCTTGTGGCTCCCTCCATGACCAATTGCAGTGATTCATCCCATGAACCTACCTCTTTTAAGTTTCCCTTCACAAAGAGAGTCCCACAGGAGTGGTGGAGGGCTGCCTTCCAAATCTTCATGGAGAAGTAGATCTGTATGGTGCAAGTGGTAGACTCTGGTAGCTGTTGAAATGTTCTACAGAGTTCTTCTGCTGCAGGGAGCATAAATGACTGTTGGCCCCTGTCGCTGTCCTGGACCAAGACCATGCTTCCTGCTGGCTGCTGCCACTCAGTGACTGAGTTTGACCTAATGCACGCCCATTCTAGTGAGATGTAGGACAACTCCAATGGACGACATCTGACATATTTGAAAAATATGTGTGTGTGTGTGCACAAACATATGTGTATATGCATGTGTATGTGTTTGTGTATACATATATATACATATGTATATAAAAGAAAAATTCTTATTTCCTATTATTTCTTTAATAAGTTTTTTTTCAGTCATTTTACTCTATTTATACTATAGTCAAATTTAAATTGGCAGAACTACCATGACAGATGAGGTTAGAGACCTGTCATGCAAGGAAAAATAAGTGAAAATATTCATAAAGCTTGAGGAGAGAAGTACCACAGTAATACAAGGATGACTACAGCAATCTCAGACAACAGCATCAATGTTTGCAAGTGAGTAACAAGTGTACAGATGCGGTAGTTGGCCTGAGATCACCGATGTTTCCCAAAGGTCATGTTCTAATATGCTTGGTAAGTAGACCACCTGTAACACGGATGTAAATGGAGTAGGGTGACACTTATGCATAGTAAATTCTACAAGTTCCTGGACAGGTTCTATAAATCTCTTTTATTTGAGATAAATATTTGCTGAAATGTGATTCTGCAAAAGTAATCCCATAAAACTGGCACCCAGGGAAATTTTATCACTAGTGAAACTCTTAGGCCAAAAAAAAAGAGAACATTGCAATGGCATGGGTTTGGAGGAAGCATGAGTTCAATTTGATGTGCTCTTGGAACATCAGTGAGGTTATCAAGTTGACAGTTGGATATATTGATGTGGAAGTCAAAGGAAAGCTCTGAGCTGAAGACTAAATTTGTAAGTGTATCAGAAGTAGGGTGTGCAAAATGCTGCTGAAATATCAAGTAAGATAGGAGATTACTTAACCCTTGGAGATTATCGATGACTTTAGTGAAAGCTGTTTCCTTGGAATGATAGTGGTAGAATCCTGGACTTAGGAGTGATTGATAGTCTACAAATGAAGACAGAAAATATAGGCAACTCTTTCAAGAGGTTTAACTTTTAAAGATAGAGAGGAAAAAAGGGGTAGCAGAGGCGGCGATTGGAGATAGAGAAAGATTGCGACTTGAGCATACTTAAGAACACAACGTGTAAAGAGGATCATCAATACACAGGTTTTCTGAGTAAATGAGGTGGGTGGGGTCCAGAATGCTGATAGAGGGATAGGTCTTTGACAGGAGGAGGAACAGTCTTCACTTGTCACAGGAGGGAAGGAAGGTAGCATGTGTGCAGATTCTATGTACTCAGGTCTCCAAGTTTTGAATCAAGAAGATGAAGAAGTATCAGAAGGCATCAAATAAGTGTCTTATCTTCTGGGGAGTGGGCATGGGGTATATTTGGAGGTTCCATGAGCAGGCAAGAGATCTGAAGTAGGTCTTGACAATTGTGGCAGATCATTAATGGGATCAGCTGAATATTGTTGTGCAGTTTTGAGAGTCTATTGAGGTTAGAGTTAATGGCTTATTTTGGAAAAAAAACTGCAGAACTTTCTTCAGCAAGACTTTTTCCCAGTAAGGCTACTGGTGTGCGGGAGTAGAAATATCCACTATAGAGAGAGCTATGCTCCTTCAGCAGACTGTTCCCTGATTAATCAAAGAGCCTAACCATCACAACCCCCCAAAAAGCAAAGTTGTCCATTTCTAAATAATCATTTTAGCCAAAGTATTAAAATGAATGTTCAGAGTTTAAATAGAGCTTGAGTTGTAGTCATGTGGTCTTGGTTGGAGTCCCAGCTCTGCATTTACTAGATTGCATAAATTATTTCACCTTTCTATGCCTTGATTGCCTTGTCTCTAAAATGGGTTAGTTACAGGAAGTGGATGTGGCTCAAGCAATTAGGCTCCCACCTACCACATGGGAGGTCCCGGGTTCAGTTCCCAGGGCTTCCTGGAGAAGGCGAGCTGGTGCGACAGCAGGTGAGCTGACCCAACAAGATGACGCAACCAAGAGACATGGGGGAAAGACAATATGAGATGCAACAAACCAGGGAGCTGATGTGGCTCAGGTAATTGGGAGCCTCTTTCCCTCGTGGGAGTGTTCGGTTCCTGGTGCCTCCTGAGGAGAAGATGAGCAGACAGAGAGTACTGACAGTGAGGGGGAGGGGGAATAAATAAATAAAATAAATCTTTTTAAAAAATGGGTTAGTTAATGGAAAACACTTATAGTGCTTGACACATAAGAAATGCTCAAAATATGAGACCTTACCAGGATCTCCTGAAGAGTAAGTGGGCATGTCTATAAACCTGGCAGTCTGGCTTCAGAGTCTCAGCTCTTAAATGTAATGCAAGACTGCCCACAGAACCACCTGTTAGCTGCCATTTTTAAAATTTATAAATACCATCTAAAAAAAAAGGCTTTTGAAAAATGCTCTCATTTTTTTCAGTGTCTTCACTCAAAGTCAATAAAGAATATGCATTTCATAAAACATGCCCTTGTAAGGCTGTTCTTGGGTGAGTCAGTGGGATGACATTTCTATAATTGCTGCACGTAGATCCCACTCAACATGGTGGGATCTAGATTTCAGTATGTGTGTGTGTAATGCTATCCCTATTAGCACAATACAAAGTCTAAGAAAATAAAAGGCCCATTTGAATGAGGAAAATTAATACCCAACTGAAAAGTGAGTCCTTGGTGTTTTTCAAGGAAAAGTGGTTGCAAAATCAAAGTTTTCAGACTTTGAAATCAAATCTATAGACCTATCACATATTTTTTATAACAATTGTGCTGTTTTACCTTGTTAGACAAAAGGATAACACAAAATATTTATATCTATATTTCTAATTCCCTGTGGTTTCCTTTAAAAATAAAAAGAGAAATGAATTAAAGAACTAGAAGCATCAGTTTTCTTTTATTCCAACTGGGAGGGTCAAGTCAAAAGTGCAAAAATTTTTAAAGGAAAAATAAAAGTGAGCACCATAATAAATATCAGATGAAAAATAAAAATCCTTCTAGAAGTCACAAAAGCTATGAAAGAAGATAAATGTCCTTTAAGATTTTTTTTATTGTTTTGTAGTTTATACTTCTGAGAAAGTTAGAATTGGGTACTATTCAGTCAGTTTTAAATTTCATGACTTTCAGGAAATATTTTCTGTTAAATCATTTAAACACAACAATCATAATACGGTTTACAACTGAATAATATTTTACGTCTTTCAAAGTTCTTTCATGTTGAAGCTCTCCACCTGGATGTTAGTTACACAGATGCCATTAGCTTAACATCCAAAATGGAATTCCACACTTTCTTGACTCCAGGCCTACTCTTCCTACTGTTTTCAATGGCACTGATTTACGATCATTCAGCCAAACCAAACACCTAAGTTTTTATCTTCATTCCTCCCTCTGCCTCCTTCTAAATATTACCTGGTCTGTTTTTTAGTTCCTGAGTCCTCCTCCTTCTCACCCACTGCCACTGCCTTAGCTTGACCTTTCACAATTTCTTGCCACAATTATTTCCAAAGCTGTGGTCTGGGCTCCCTTTTACCATCCTCCATCAATACCACAACTCAGATCATACTACTTTCCTTTATTAATCTCTTCAGAGCTTCTCCCCTTTGCTAAAGCACTACCTGGTGCATAGGGTAGGGTATATGCACCTTTTATGATCTGGCACCTGCCTGTGACTCCACCATTTTGTCTTGTTATTCCTCTTGTACCTCAAGGACTTGAGGCAGCACTTTCACATTGACAAGGTGTGAACAGCAAATATTGGACCCTCTGCCTTGAACACTGTTCCTGCCTTTATTTCTCTGGCATGTTGCTAGCCCTTATATACAATCCTTTTGAGGTGTAATGTCATCCATAAAGGCTTCCTTGAAATTCTCATATTCCCTTAATCTCTCCCCCTCCTCATCCCCTATAGGCTTAAGCACATCTTCTTAAATACTATGTTTGTATACTCGCTTCTATTACTGAATGCATCAAACAGTATTGTAACTATTAGGTTGGATTTCCTGCCCACTAAATATTGAATTTCTTGATGGTAGGAACTTTTTCATGATCTCCTTTCTTTTGCCTAAAGCATCATACACTGCATTATATATGGTAGATCTTTACAAATATTTGTCAAACCAAACATGAGATTAGTTGGACTGGGATGTTGAAAATACTGCTAGACTTTCTTAAATTCAAAATGCAATTTTTGAATATCCAGACTCCTGGATAATATTTTTGAATTAAAGTATTTGTGAATGAGTGGCTCATTTCATGGTAAATGGAAAGTATCAAGAATAGTCTTGTATCAGTGTTAATTGCATTCATTATTCTATGTGGTCTTCAGCCTCAATGCTAACTGAGTGACTCCTTTGTTTCTCTTAGAATTTTTCTGTATGGTTTTTATTGTGGCTCTATCTGTCTCATTCCATCACTATTTTTCCCCAAAGTATGCTTCCTGCTAGTTATCTCTGACCCACAGTTCTTAGTATTTAAGCATATTGCTAATTAATCATTAGACTCTTTTAACCTGATTTATGAATGTCTGTGTTTGCCTGTAAAATAATTGCCTGATTTTCAAATTGTGATACTGAATGATAAAACCTTGGCTTCCCAGAACACTCAGGGAATGAGTCACTCCCTTCTGCTTAGAAGAGCCTTCTATGGACATCTAGTTAACATGGATATTCGAAGCTCTGCATTTTAAACATTTTTGTAACAAAAATATAGTGTTCATTTGCTTTACTTGTTAAGGCTGTCAGTTTGCCTCATGGACAGGATCATCTCTATCAGTATTAAAGGATTTCTGATTATTTCTTGGGAATTCATTATATTAATAAAATTTTCAAATTGAAGCTATTTTAAAGATTTTTTTTTTT
>JAQZBX010026011.1:0-29195 GCA_029593785.1 Cabassous unicinctus
AAAAAAAAAACCAAGATACTTGTCTTGTGTGAGCATTTTGCCTTTGCTTTTCTACTTCTTCCTGCGTAGAATGTCAGCTCAGCACCTTGAAGTTCAGCAGCTATTCTGTGAGCTTGAGGAAGAAAGATAGAAGCAAAGGATGGTAGAACAAAAAGCCAGAGGAAACCTGCAGCCCTGGTGACAATGTGGAACTGCTACAACTACCCTGGGCTGTCCGTTACATGAAAACTATATTTCCTCACTTGCTTAAACCTTTGTATGGCTTTCCAATACAGGCGGTGGGAGTGTAATCCGAACAGATTATACTAAAATTCTTTTGTTAGAGGATAGTTAGAAAAAGAGTGACCTAGGATCTGGCATTCAATTTTAAGCCACATTATCAGAATTATTAAAACCAGTGAGAGACCAAGGGCAGGGCAGTGAGAACAATAATAAAACCAACTGAGAGTTGATCTGCTCATTATCACCATGAGCCAGCAAATCTAAACAAAGTCCATAATAAAGTACTCTTCCCTGAAAAAAATCATTGGCCTACATTTTAAACAGTTGCTGAGGTTACTGAGTTTTAATAATATACTTGTAAACATCAACTTAGCACATTTTATTACTTATCCTTTAGTAAACGTTGTTTTCTACATGGAAATTTTAATTACAAGCATTCCCAGTTATCTATTTTCCTCCCAATATTCAGAGACTCAGCCACACAGCTTCATTTCAAAGGAAATTTTATAATGGTTCAGAGTTGTTGCCGATTGCTTTTGGGCCCAGCTTGTGTTTCCAACCCCGTGGCATCACAAATGGCTGTGTTTAAACAGTAGATTTGAAATAAATAATAGCTTAGTACCTGTAAAGAAAAAGAAAGAGAACATGAATTAACTTCAGTTTTGTCATTCACTGTGGCCATTTGGACTTTTGATATTTAAAATATAGAACAGTGAAACAGTATAAACTGCCAGGTGCATATTTTTCAGAAATTTAAGTTCAAAATTTAGTTTACTCATGAAATTTTTATTGAATTTGAATATAGTTAAAACAGAATTTTCTTCTTGTTTTCAACTTAGTTTTTGTGATTACTATTAAACTATAATGTTACTCATTACTGCAACTAATATGTAGGTACATGTTTCTTCCTTTCTTTGAGAGAAAACCCACATTAATGCAGTTGAACAGTATTAATGCATTCTTTCCTTTTTTGTAATGAAATAATTTTTTAACGGGATATAGTTATATATATACAGTTTAATAAAATATTTTCACCAAATTTCTTTTTTGGCCATTATTATTATTTGTTTTATTTAACTATTACTGAAATTAGTTTTGCCATATGGAGGATGGGAATGTTAAACAATAATCTGCTCTGTCACTGATTAAAACTATTTCGATTTTAATCGATTTTGGTACTCACCACCAATCATTTCATTCTATGACTTACTGATCCGTGAATCCATTAGAGCCCATCTTAAGTACTTTTTCAAGAAGGTAGCATAGGGGGGATCCTTTCTGAGTTCTTGCAAGTTGGAGAAGTCTTTTTTTGCCTTTTCCTAAATGAAAACATCTCTGAGTCCTATTGGGTTTCAACCTTATCTCTTAGCACTCTATAAAATTGCTCCCTTGTGGTTAGGTATTTTGTGTGGCAGAGAAAAAGAAGCTTGGGATAAGCTTTAAAATTTTGTTTTTGGTTGTTTGTTTTTTTTTTAAGAAGAGAAATCAGATATGATTGCATTTTTTTTCCCTTAATCCTGTGGTTCAAAAATTTTGTCCAAATGTGTCTAGGTGTGGGTTTTTCCTCATTGATTTCACGTGGGTCATGGTTAGAACACTTTTGGCCTCGTTAAACAAATTCACTCATTTGTTCATTCATTCATTCTTTCTTTTATCAGACTTCTATATCACAGTGGTTCTGATTTTTTTTCTTTCTTAACAAAACCTAGGGACACAACACAACTTGATCAGCAGCTACTCATTACTGTGATTTAAAAGCACACAGCTCCTCCCAGGGATCGTTGCATCTTGTGCCCATCCAGGGCTGTGACACACAGTCTCAGCCTACACACCAGTGGAGCATCACCCTTCTGTTACAGCTCTGCTGAGTGTTTCTCCACTTGTTCTGAGTTCTTCTTAAGGAACACCAGTTTTACAAAGGTAGCCCCTCTGTCCTTCATTTTTATAATTTTCTCTTTCCTCTCTTTTATCTTTGTGCTTTTTTCTTTGTATTTTGGGAAAGCTATTTAACTTGTCCCCTGTGTCACTCACTTTTCTGTAGCTTCAATTTTGCTACACCTCCAATGTCGTGATTTTATTTTAGAATGCAGTTTTAATTCCTTTCGATCTTTTTTGTCACATTCTCCTTCCTTAAAAAAAAAATCTTGCTGAATTTTCATCTCACCCTTATGTCTTCTCATTTTAGTCTCCTCTCTTTTAATAACTCATAATACTTCTTTTTTAAAAAGTCCATCTTGTACCTTTTAATGTTATTACTTCCCTGAAGTTTTCCTCTATATCCTATAGTAGATCAATTCCTGGTATATGCTCTTCCTTGGAGTCTTCTGGAAGTTGTTTCCTTTCTTCCATTCTGCAAAAATTCTTCCCTGGGCTGCAGTGCTTTGTTTTTAGTCATTCTTGAATAAGGCAAGCTATGTCCAGACTGAAGGTTTATCACCTTGAAATCATTCTGTCAAGTGGAATAATGCTTGAATCCTCTTCTCAGACACACATCTGGAGGGAGGTCCCAAACATAGTTCTCAGACCAATTTCCAGGTTTTAGAAGGCTTGCACCTATGCTCCCTTGCAGTAGCACCTTTCACCAGTGTCCATTCCTTATTTCATCCCTTCTCCCAGGAGCTAACAACATCTTGGCATTTGTCATAATCTTTCCTCACTTTTATTTTTATTGTTTTATCACCTATGTGATAATGCATCCATAAACAATTTAGTTTTGCCTTTATTAGCTTCATTAAAATGGAAGTTTATATTTTTTATGTAACTTGCTTCTTTCACTCAACATAATGTGTCAACATCCTCTGGTCAAAGACCACCAAGAACACACCTCTAGTTGAACGAGTTGGGTTGATTATTCATTACAATGAGGGAGAATACACACCATGAGGAACCATGGGCCTTCTTGGTAAGAGGGTTTTCGAAAGGAAATCCTTTCTAAAACTCCTGTAGGATTTGGGCTTATGTTAGGCAATTATAGGGAGGGTTAAGGGTTATGGATTGGATGCTGTCAGGAAGTGAGAATAATTCTATGGTTGGGTATCTTACTAAATTTGATCTAGAAGGAGAGAAGACTAGACTGAGGTAAGAACTGTAATTGGAAATGATGCAGCAGCCACTCATTAGCTGCACACAGAATTATGCAGGATGTGGTAAGGATGTTAGCAAGGATATGGGAAATTTGGTCATCTGTGTACTTAGGACAATGCTCATATTTTGTCTGTGTTCCAGCACAATTACAGAGTATTTTTGTTTTTGTTTTGATCCATCATGGTCATAGAGTGGCCTTGTCTGATGCTGTGGTGGTCTGAGTCTTTTGTGGACCCCAGAAAATTGTGTTCTTAAGCTAATCCATTCCTGTGGGTGTAAACTTATTGTAGATGGGGCCGTTTGATTGGATTCGGTTAAGGGACCTTCCTTTTGATTAGATCGCTTCAGTAGGACATGACCCAGGGTGGGTCTTAATCCTTTTACTTCAGTCCTTCCTAAAATGGAGTAATACAGAGAGAGGAGTCTGCAGAGACACATAGAAGCTCAGTGAGAAATGCCCAGAAGCTGAGAGAAAAGTCTCCAGGAACCAGAAGCTGAAATCAATGAACACAAAAGCTGAGAGGAAGCCACTTTACCAGAAGCTGAAAGCAATGAGGCCCCAGAGGAGAGGGCAGAGAGGAGCAGAACCTGCCACGTGCCTGATTGCCCACAGCTGCAGCTTGGGGAGACAGCATCTTCAGATGACGCCTTGATTTGGACACTTGCACTGCCCCAGAACTGAAGCTTATAAATTAATAAATCCCCGTTGTAAAAGCCAACACATTTCTGGCTTATTGCTTTGGCAACCTTTTGCAAACTAAAACAGATGGTATACTCTATTCTGTGAAATCGTCCATAATCAACAGAAAGATACCAAGGCCTACCTTTGAGTGCTAGGCCTGCTTCTGGACATGAGGGGCTGCTTTTCTTTTACTTAAATGCTGTTGTGATTCATCTATGTCATTATATGCAGCTGTAGTTTGTTTATTTTCATCACTCAGTAGTATTCTATTGTATGAATAGATCATAATTTTTAAAAACAATTTATTTAAGTATATCATTCATACATGAACATACATAAACTATGTGTTCAGTAAACATTGTGAACTTACAGAACAAACATCATAACACCATACAGGGCTCCCACACATTAACCCCAGGCCCCCAAACACCCTGCATTGTTGTGAAACATTTGTTAACAATCATGAAAGAGCATTGTCAAAGCATTACCACTAACTATAGTCCATATCTTCCTCCCCTATACATTTTTTTAAGGATTTATTTATTTATTTACTTTTATCCATTTTTACCACCACCACCCCCTATTCTTGCTGTTTCTGTGTCCATTCACTGGGCAATGCTATGTGTCCATTTCCCACCCTCTCTTCTCATCCTTCTCCCCCTGTCTTCACTGGGATTCGATCCTCGGAATCTCCCATGTAGGAGAGAGGCATCCGACCGCCTGCCCTACCTTAGTTCCTGTTTTTTCGGTGCATCTCATCTTGGCTTTCCCTTGTGTCACTCTCCTGTTATGTCACCATCTTGCTGCATGGCTTGTGGGCCTGATGGCGCACCCACGCATGGGGCCTGTGGGGCTCACCCGTTCACGGGGCCTGGCAGTGCCCCCACGCACAGGGCCTGGTGGTCCACATGCCCTGTATATTTTTCTTTTTTTATTTTTACCGGGAGGTCCCGGGGATCAAACCCAGGTCCCTCCATATGGGAGACGGACACCCAACCACCCGAGCCATATCTGTCTCCCTGCTATATCTCCCAAGGTCGACCAAAGATACCCAAAGTTACAGTCTTTTCCCATACAGGATGGTCATATAATAAATCAGGCTTAATTTATCACCAGCATTCTAAAAACCAGACCCTAGGGAGAAAAACTAGGTCTGGGGACACATGCGTGGTTTCTAACATAGCGAATGTTTAACTTACCCTGATTATTACAAAATCAGGTCAGCAAGAATATTCACAATTGTATTCCCTCTACTCTTGGTGGCCATTTGGGCTCTTTGGAATCTGGGGCTATGATAAACAATGTGGCTATGAACATTCTTGCCCATGTCTCCTGTTGTACATGTCCAAGAAATTCGATAGGGAATATACTTAAGAGTGGAATTGCCAGATCCTAGGATATGTTAATCTTCAACTTTTTAATGTCAAACTGTTTTCCAAAATGATTGCTACAAGTTATAGCCCCGTCTGTCCACTGCTTGATTTTCTGATACTTTAAGCTTATTCAGTGCCTGGAAAATTGCATTCCCGTCATCCACCACAACAGTGTTCTTCCTTACTCCCGACTCAGCACTTCCTTAGGGGGACCAGAACTTTCACTGTACCATGCATTTTCTGCTTTATTTATAATTGGCGACTCTTGAAAAGTTTAAAATGTAGATGGGAAGGAGCCAGTAAAGAGTGAAAGATTAAAGATACAAGAGAGAGAATAATATAGAGTGAGATCCCTGGACAGGTGAGAGAAGATGGAATCCAGAGCTATGTGGAGACTGGGGTCTCTCCCATTACCAAGCTAACTATAAAGACGTGAATTACTGGATAAGCTTAGGAGGAAGTAATTACAATGGGTTGTCTTGGTCACGGATGACTCTAGGGAAAAATGTTGGATTGACCTTGGAACTTGTAGTGAGACTGTGATAGAGATGGGCAAAGAGGCCCTACAGATGAGGCAAAACTCTTGTGCAGGAAACAGTAGTGCTGATCTGGAGGGTTACGTTGTGGAGATAATGCTGGAAAGGGAGATTTGGGCCAGACAAAGAAAGGCTTGAAATTTGAGCTAAGGATGAAGCCTTTTGTCCTGGGGAGGGTTGGAAGGTTTGTTTAAGAGTGATGTGATGAAACCAATGTTTAATGAATGTTGAACTGTCTATGGTGTTTCAGGCTAGATTGGAATGGGTTCTGGGTAGAGACTTTTAGGGAATGATATCAGTCCTAGCATAATTGAGTTAGAATGAAAGAGAAGGGGCAGATCTCAGACGCATGAGAAGAGAAAATTAAATCAGGAAAACTGGGAAGCAGAGTTTCCCAGTTTTCAACCAGTTGAGTGCTCGCCTACCACATGGGAGTTCCCGGTTTCGGGTCCCGGTGACTCCTGGAGAAGGCAAGCAGACAGATGAGAGAACCTTCTGGGGGAGGGGGGGATAAATAAAGAAAAATAAAGTAAAGTAATCTTTTTTAAAAGATCTGGAAAACTGGCTATTTCATTTAAGAAAGAGTTCAAAAGAAGGAAGATTAGTAACTCAGTTTTAGACATGTTGGGTTGACTTTTGATTTTTCACATCCAAAAATATCAGACAAACCCTGTTCTTGTTTTTCTGGGTAATGGCTTCAGCAGTCTGCTTCAAAACATGTCAGCTGCCTTGGTGGAGGTGAAGATGGGAAAAAAAATCAGTAATGGAGACATTAGACCGTGAAACAAACTAATTAAACAACAACAAAAGACAACCTACCTTGTTCTGTAGAAGATTTTTTAAAAAATCAGTTTGCCTTGTAGTAACCAATCAGGAGAGAGTTGAGTTTAATGGAAAGAACTTGTTTTTAATAAAAATTTTCAAACAAAGAAAAATACAAAAAGTGATATAACAAATACGTTTATGCCCACTTTGAGAAGTAACAAATTTTAATAGTTTGTGAGATTTGTTTTAGATATTTTATTAAGAAAATATTATAGATTCAATCTAGTTCAGTTTCCCTCCTCCTATTCTTAGAGGCAACTTTAGTCACAAATTTGATGCTTATCCTTTCGTGTCTATGTTTTTTATTCTGCTACCATATATAGGGCTCCCTAATCAGTAGACAATAATATTCTGCATGTTTTTTAATTTGCATAATTGTAAATTGTGTAACATTATGCGTATTATAATTATTACATATGAAAATTATCATTATAATTTTTTCCTTTATGTTTTCATTTTCTACAATTTTATATGTTGTTTCATAGAAATTTGGTTCATTTTGTTTTTTATTATATAAATTTTTATTGAAGTATAACATATACAGTAAAGAATACAAATTAAAAAATGTAAAACTTGGGGAATTTTCACAAAGTGGCCATACCCTTGTAACTAGAACTTAGATCAAGGAATAGAACATTAGAACCCAAAAGACTCCTTTGTCCTCTTTTGTTTGCTACTGTCTCTTCTGCAAAGTAACCACTTCATAAACATAGATTTATTTTATCTGTTTTTAAACTATTTAGAAATAGAGTCATAACAATATGTATTTTTTTCTGTGCCTGCCTTCTTTCACTCAACATTGTTTGTGAGATTAATCCATATTGATGTTCATTGTTGTAGTTTATATCTTTTCATTGCTTTATGAATAAACTGTATTTCATTGCTGTATCCACTGTTTGAATATATCACATTTTATTTATCTATGCTACTGTTGATGGCCATTACAAACAGTGCTGCTATGAACATTCTTGTATATGTCTTTTTAGATGTATGCATTTCTGTTGGATATATACCTAGGAGTGGAATTGCTGAGAATACATATGTTCAGCTTTAACAGGCATTGCCAAACAGTTGTCTAAAGTTGTACTAATTTACAACCACTACAATCCTACCAGCAATATATGAGAATTCCAGTTGCTCCATGTTTTCACCAATGTGTAGTATTGTCAGTTCTTTTCATTTTAGCTTTTCTGGTGTTAGTGGGGATGACTTGTTTTAATTTTCAATTGTTTGATGACTGATGAGGGTCAACATACTTTCCTAAGTTTACTGGCCATTTGGATTCCTCTTTTGCAGAGTTCTTTTTCAAGTCTTTGTCTATTTTTCTATTGGGTTGTATGTATTTATTTATTTATCTTTGTCTCTCTCTCTTTCTTTTCTCCCTCCCTCCCTTTCTTTCTTTTTAAATAATTTGTAGTATAAATGCATTCCACATCTTTCTCCAATCAATTGTTTACTTTTTCACTCTTTTAGGGGTGACTTTTTAATGAACATGTTTTAAATTTTAATTTAGCCCAATATTTCAGTTTTTTTTTCACTTTACAGTTAGTATTTTTTGTGTCCTATTTAAGAAACTTTTGCTCATCTCAAGGTCATAAACTTAATTTTTAAAACTAGTTTTTTAATCTCATGTAATATTTTACCTATTAATGGGCATTTACATTGTAACCAATTTCTTGCTAAGGTATATATATTTGTAAAAGCATAGACTCAGATTTGGGTTCAAATCCCTTTGGTGTCATTTAGTAGCTGTGTGGTATTAGACAATTCACTTAAACACTTAGTCTGTGTTACCTCATCTAAAAGATGGAAATAAAAGAGCTTATTGCCTATATTAGGCAAATCATATTGATTTTTGAAGATAGAAATAGTCTCCTTTATTTCTTTAATGTTTCTCAGAACCTTTAGGTATTAGAATACACATTCTTTTGGGCTGGAAGTTTTAAAATGTATTTATTGAAATAAAGAAATATATGCATGTGATAAATTTTATGAGCACAAACAGACATAAAATACAAAGCAAGGACTTTCTCTTCTTCACTACTCAGTCCCATTCTCTGTCACAATTACTTATGTATGCTTCTAGACAGAAAAATTAAGCATAAACCCATATTTACATAAATCTATGGATATCTACTTTTTTTGCTGTTTTTTTAAAGATTTATTTTTTTAATATTTTTTAACTTTATTTTGTACATTTAATAATTGAAAATACAAACAATTAAAAACTAAAAAGTACACACAGATGAATAAATATATACATTTCTCCATTAAATGTAATGGATACATATAAATTTTTTTTTTAATCAAACAATATGTTACACAATATATTTGGTTCATAGTAATGCATTCATACAGTATTTGTCCTTTTGTGTCTGGCTCACTTTGCTCAACATAATGTCCTCCAGGTTCATCCATGTTGTCATATGCTTTACGACTTCATTTCTTCTTACAGCTGCATAATATTCCATCATGTGAATAGACCACAGTTTGTTTATCCATTCATCTGTTGGGATATCTACTTTTTAAAATTTGTGTAAAAGGGTTTGAATTCTGTCTCTACCACTGAGTAACTATGCAACCTTGGGCAAGTTACTTAAACCTACCAAGCTTATCATTGTCATCATCTGTAAAATGGAAGTAAAAATAATATTAAAAACATAACATTGAAAAAAGGATTATTGCATGTAGAACACTTAGAAGAGTGCCTGGCACAGAGTAAGCAATCAGTAAACACTAGTTATTTTTATTGTTTTAGTGGAGAGCTAAATCAGCTATCAGCCCATATAACTTTACGATATTTTATAAGGACTTAAATGACTATAACAAGATTTTTTCCATTACAAACAATATCCTTCTGTATGCATCTTTTTTTTTTTTTTAGTCTCATATTTGAGTGTTCAAATGCTTATGTAACTCTTCAATCCATCTGGTTTAATAAAACCAAAATGTTGAACACAAACAAAAGCAGCAAAGTTCACATTACTTTGTGTGTTCCTGAGTATCAAATTGCATCAATTTATTGTGAATTAAATTTAAAGAACATTACAGATTTAAAAACAAAAAGTATCAGGAAGTTCTGTACTCTTAATTCCACAAATGCCAGTATCCCAAAATAACATGTAAACAAACTTCTATGTGCTTGATGAATTCTTTCCAATTTTTATAGTATACTAAGTGGTATCAATTCTAGTATATGATTTTTATGTTAGTTAGGTTTCATTCATTACTTATGTAGCAAAGAGGGAAATTTTTCAACTATTGAGTTTATTTCAAACAAACTGACAGGTTCAAGCACCTGCCTTCAGAAAAGCCTGAGCAGCATTTCTTAACATACTCAAAGGAAGATTTGGCCTAAGCCCTTAATACCTTCCTGAACAGCCGTGAAACTAAACACCCTCAGATGTTACATAAGGGTGAGGTACATGGCGCAATATGCACTTTTCCCCTGGATAACAAGAACAAGGCAAAGCTAATCCAGATATTTTTGAATGAGCAGCTGTCATGTTTAATACAATCAGAGCTCTATAAAACTAGAGCCATGATCAGATACGCTTATATAAATATATAATTATTATTTTTAATAAAATCTCTTGCCTGCTTCAAATTTAAGGATGAACTTTTTTCTGTTTTGTCACTTCAAGGGAACAATAAATAAAGAAGAAAAAAAATGAATTGTTTAGCATATTTCTGTGGAAAAATGGAAAACATACTTTGAAAGATTCAGAAAATTCACTATACAGAATGAACAACTTAAATACACTATCTGCGCAGTTTTTCTTGGCTGGAGTATTTAAATGCAAGAACTCCTCCAAGACAAGAAGCCTCATTCATTCTAGCCCAAATCTCTGTCTCTTCTATTGCAAAAAGAAGCTTTTCCTTTAGCTGTTCATAATTCTTACATGATGGTACACCCAAGCAATTAAAACATGTGTGGCTTCTTGGTGACCAGGTGCCTTTGCCAACTTTTTCAATGCAAAATTTTTGAGGTCCAATACTTTCCCTGAGCTCACCAAATTCTTCTAGAGGTAAACTGCAGGTTCCAGTAACAAACTGCAATAGTCGCATTCTTACTTCATTGTCTGTCTCTTTCACAAACTGCCAAAATCAAATTATTTGCTTGCTGTTTCTTGTATAATGCCAATAAACAGTATTTTTCTGCCAACCTGCCAAGTCAACCTCTTGCATGCCACACAACGTAACCTCCAATTCTTTCTCATCAAAGTACTGCAGCTATTGAAGCTATTTCATCAAAGTACCGCAGCAACTTCATTAAAATCATCAAGGAAAGCTTTGGTCTGTTCTTGTTCTCCTCAAGAAAAATGCCTTTCGGTCATTAAACCAATATATTTGTCTTTGTTCTCTCCAGTCACCAGGATATTAGAACCTCCCAATTTCAGATCATGTGAAATAACTTTACCCAAAATCTCCACATCAACAGAAAAGTACATTTATAAGCCACATTCTTCATATTATTGTCTCTTATCCCAATAAGGGAGTTATAAAATTCACTATTAATGGATTCCTTATCCTTAATAGTAAGTTTTTACTCAGCATACACTTGTAGAATGGTAAAGAGAAAGGAGTATTGGTAAACTTTCCGTGAAAAAGTGCCATAGTGATAAAGAGACCAGTGAAGCAAAAGTATGAAAGATGATCTGAATTAATGGTTGATGCTGGATTTATCTGTAGGCAGTAGTTGTCCTTGCCAGCATACTCAAATAAGCAATACATTGGGTTCAAAACTTCATGTGAAAGTAAAAAAAATCAATCTTTACCTAGACCACCATAACCAAGTCTTTCTTCTCTTCTAAATATTACATATAATTGCCTCCTCGAGTCATATGGCCTTAATGCCATAATCTGTTGGAAGATATCTTCAAACAATATCTCCTGGGAACTTCACATGATTGGGTAGTGCATTAGACTGGCACAAATAATGGAAATGAGCAGGTTTCCACCAAACACTGCATTCATCAGCAATTTGTGGACCACCTTTTATTACAGATGAGTTCCCATTGTGAGGATCTTTGAATGCTCTTGTTCTTGTGTTATGATCAACAAAGTACCTAACACCTTCTCAGGTATACCTAATTTCCCAGCATCCTGGCAAGGGGTCTTCATTCTGTAGGCCTTGCATTCTTGGATCTTCCCATTGGGTTGTTTTTGTGTTATGGTTCACAAAGTAAACCCTGTCTGTGGAATCCACTCTTTTTTTCCCAGCCAGGTGGCGAAGGCCCATATGGGTCATTTTCTGTAGCTAACATTGAAACTGAATAGAGGTATCGTTGGTTGAACTGCTGCATAGCTCCCTGTAATTAGTTTTGCTGAGACTGCTACTGTTAAAGTTTCAGATAGATTCCATGGTAGGCCACTGCCATGTTGTCCTTGTGTTATGGTCCACATAATAAACTCTTCTACACTCATCTACTCTTCTTTCCCAACCTGGAGGTAAAGGCTGTGTTCTCTCCAATGTGGTTGTTTGGGTGTTATGATCTACATAATACCATGAGGATCTTTTCTCTGTTTCCACCCTGATGGCAAAGTTTCTGTGTTGGCATGTCCAGACTATTTTCCTACAGGTTCCACACACCCATCTGGCTGTCTTAATTTGGCTGCTTCAACAGCAGAATTATTTCCAGAATTAGAGGTGGCAGGCTCTAACAAACTTCTAGCTTCAGATTCCATTGCTGCATTGGTAGAAGGAATACATTAATTGTTTTCTGAGGAAGGCAGTATTTTTAGAACTAGAGGATCTTTGACAGTAGTACTAGTGCATTTTGAAATCAAGATGGTTTGGCCAATGCATCCGTTGGTGCGGATGAGGATGACTTGTCATTAACAGAGTCATTGGCAGGCTCAGGCGACAGTAGTTTCAGAGCTGGTGTATTTTTGGGTCTGGGAGCAACCCTAGATGGAGATAAAGGTATGCTGTCTCCACTAACTACATATGAACAGCATAAGTTGTTGCCCACAGTGTTTGGATGTACATGATTATTGATTATCTATCGTATTAGTTCCTTCTACAGGCAGCTTGGTAGTTGTCTTTGCTGAAGGATCTCCATTTTCACATAAGACATCACCATTTTGCTATATTTCTAGTTTTCTACTGTGGATTAACAGAGCCTGTTTCAGATCTCTTGCTGCTCTTCCTAATAAAGTATCTGCTTTTAAAATGTGATGACTCCAAACTTAAAATTCCAGTGTAGTCTGTGGGTCACATTTACAGTTAGCTGTTCATCTCATTTTGGATTAGAAGAACTATTGGATTTTGCTGTTTTCTTCACTTCTCCATCTACAACTACTTCTGTTTGTATTGCTGTTCCAAACCAGTTCTTCTTTTCTCTTCAGTTTGAAAAGAAACAGTTACCTGTTACTGTAGCCTTCCACTGGGCTTATTACTAGTTTCAGACCTTGGTGAAGCAGTGACCATGTCCCAAAATTCAGCTTAAGCTACATACCGGGAGCCATGTTAGACACTGGGGATACAAAGATGAGTAAGACACGTTTCCTTCCTTCAAGGAGCTCACAGTCTGCTGAGGAGACAAACCCCGCTCAAAGCGGCCTGCTCCCCGCGGCCAGGCGCCCTCAAGCTGTCTGCCCTGGGTCGCCAGGCGCCCTCAGCCTTCAGCGCCCAGGATGCCACCCCACAGCAGGGGTGTCGGCCCCCAGCCCAGGATGCCCGCAGCCACTCAGAACCTGCACGTGGCCTCTGCATGCATCTTGAGCTAGGTTTTGTAAGTATATCCATTCGGTAAAATTTTTGAGTTTGATTTACTGAATCAAAGGATGTGGTGCATTTAAATTTTGAAAAATACATTGCTAAATTGTCCTCAAAACAGTGTACCAATTTGCACTCCCAACAAGACAGTGTAAGAATGCCTGTGTCCTCTACCCTTAACAACGTTCAGTTTTGAGCTTTGTAGTCTGATGAGCAAATCCAACATAGTTCATGTTTTTAAATAAGCTTTAAAAAAAATATATATATATATAACAGGTTTAAGATATAATTCACATGCCAGACAATTTACTCCCTTACAGAGTACATTTCAGTGGTGTTTAGTATATTCACAGAGTTGTGCAGCCATCACCATGATCAATTTTCATTACCCCCAAAAGAAAGCCCATAGTCATTAGCAGTCACTCCCCCACCCCCTTCCCACAACCCTAGATAACCACTGATCTACTTCATGTAGATTGATTTGCCTGTTCTGGGCATTCATATAAATGAAATCGTATAATACATGCTCTTTTGTGACTCACTTCTTTCACTTAGCACAATGTTTTTAAGGTTCACCCATTCTGTAGCATATATCAGTACTTCACTCCTTTTTAAAAAAAAAAATCAATTTTATTGATGCATATTAATAAAGCATACGATCCATTCAAAGTATACAATTAATGGTATTTAGTATAATCACATAGTCATGCATTCATCAGTTCAGTCATTATTAGAGCATTTTCATTATTCCATTCCTTTTTATGGCTGAATAATATTTCATCATATGGATATACCACATTTTCCTTAATCATTCATCAGCTGATGGGCATTTGGATTTTCATTTTCTGTCTATAATAAATAATGCTGCTTTTTTATTGCTGAAGAATATTCTATTTTATGGATATGCTCATTGTTTGATATGCACTTATTTAATTGTGGATGAAATGAAGAATCTTAATATATTTGACCATTTTCATATTGAGATGTTTTCACTTCTTGAGTTGTATAAACTTGTAAATTAGTGACTTCATCCATCTGCCTTTTAAGTGTATTACATATTTTTTGACTGGTTTCTTATGTGTTTAAATTCGATTTTCTTTTTCCTTTGAGATTTTGCATCTTGCTTAGAGGGTCTTTTTATACTCCAGGACATATATAAATAAATTTACAAAAATTTTTTCCTATAATTTATGATTTTTTTTTTTAAAGACTTATTTATTTCTTGATCCATTTTAACGCCCCCCTTCCCCATTTTTGCTGTTTTTTTGTGTCCATTCGCTGGGCAATTCTCTGTGTCTGTTTCATCTCTTCTCATCCTCCTCCTCCAGTCTTCACCAGGATTCGATCCTGGAGACCTCCAATGTAGGAGAGAGATGTTCTGCCACCTGAGCCACCTCTGCTCCCGGTTTTCGGAGCATCTTGTCTTGTCTCTCTCCTTTTACATCATCATCTTGCTGCATGGTGGCTCCGCGGCTTACCGGCACACACAGCCTGGCAGCCCATGCACCTTCTATATATTTTTTTTTATTTTACCGGGAGGTCCCGGGGATCGAACCCAGGTCCCTCCATATGGCAGATGGATGCCCAACCATTTGAGCCACATCCGCCCCCATATGATTTTCTTTTTTACACTTAAATTTTTGAACCTTCTGGAAATTTTGGGGATATAAACAATATGTAAAGAACCCATTCTATTTTTTCATTCCTAGCAGTTTATCCAACTATTTATTGACTAAAGCATCTCTTACCCCTTTACCATGGACTTGATGTTCCACCTTTTTCACACACTAATTTTCTACAGGAATTTAAGTTTACTTCTGATTATTCTAGTATATTCTATTTAGCTTTCTATTCTCCTCTAGAATAAAATATTTTGATTATTGTAATTTTATAATACATTTTAATATCTGGTTGTACTAATTGCCCATTCACTACCCTTATTCTTTAGAAATTTTCTAATTCCCCACTTATATTTCCTGATGAACTTTAATATTCTTTTGTCAGGTTCTGGGAAAAAGAAATCACCTTCATGTTTTATTTGACTTTGCATTGAATTTATAGATCAATTAAGGAAATAATGTCATTTTAATTGTGAAGAGTCTTATCTCAACGCAATAGGCAAAGAAGGAAATCTGAATAGGAATAGGAGGAAGAAGAAGAGAGAATTTCTTTATAGTTCACATTTTTTTAAAAAATGTAAAAATTGCAGCTTCCTTCTGAATGGCACAAAACTCTTTTAAAACATCATCTCAGGGAAGCAGGTGTGGCTCAATGGATAGAGCTCCCGTTTACCATATGGGAGGCCCCAGGTTCGCTTCCCAGGGCCTCCTTGTGAGGGGAGGCCGGGCGTGGCGCAGTGGGCTCATGCAGCAAGACCTCACAGCAGGAAGCGGGTGTGGCTCAATCGATAGAGCCCCCATTTACCATGCGGGAGGCCCCAGGTTCGCTTCCCGGAGCCTCCTTGTGAGAGCAGGCCGGCTGTGCGGCGTGGTGGGCTGATGCAGCAAGACCTCACAGCAAGGGGGAGATAAGCAGACACGGAAGAAACACACAGCGAATGGACACAGTAAAACACAAGCAGCAAGGGGGGAATAAATAAATAAATAAATAAATCTTTAAAAAAAAAAAAAAATCTCACTCTCTAAAACCATTGTTGCAGCATGCAATTACTATTTCTATTTTATAGACTGAAAGTTCAAGGCAGAATCTTGGCCAAGTTCATTACCTTTTTTAAAAAACAATCTCTTGAAGTATATTATTCATACATGAACATACAAAAACTATAAGTGTTCAGTAAACATCGTGAACTTACAAAACAAACATGCATAACCTCATACAGGGTTCCCACACACTACCCCCCCACAAACACCCTGCATTGTTGTGAAACATTTGTTAACAAATCATGAAAGAGCATCGTCAAAGTATTACTACCAACTATAGTCCATATCTTCCTCCCCTATACATTTTTTTTTAAGGATTTATATATTTATTTACTTTTATCCATTTTTACACCCCTCCCCCCATTTTTACTGTTTCTGTGTCCATTTGCTGGGTGACTCTGTGTACATTTCCTGCCCTTTCTTCTCATTTGTCTCCCCCTGTCTTCACGGGGATTCGATCCTCAGAACCTCCGACGTGGGAGAGAGGCAACCTACCGTCTGTGCCACCTTAGTTCCTGGTTTTTCGGTGCATCTTGTCTTGGCTCTCCCTTATGTCACTCCCCTGTTACATCATCATCTTGCTGCGTGGCTCACGGGGCCTGGTGGTGCATCCGTGCATGGGGCCTGGTGGCCCACGCGCCTTCTATATTTTTCTTTTTTAAAATTTTTACTGGGAGGTCCCGGGAATTGAACCCAGGTCCCTCCATATGGGAGACGGATGCACAACCACCCGAGCCTCATCCGTCCCCCTGCTATATCTCTTAAGGCTGACCAAAGATACCCAAAGTTAGTCTTTTCTCATACAGCATGGTCATATAATAAATCAGGCTTAGTTTATCACCAGCATTCCAAAAACCAGACCTAGGGAGAAAAACTAGGTCTGGGGACACATGCATGGTTTCTAATATAGCGAATGTTTAGCCTACCCTGATTATCACAAAATCAGGACAGCAAGAATATTCACGAGTTCATTAACTTTTATATAACCATTCTTAAATGATATCTTTTCTTTGGGGTATTTCGGAGGAACTGGGTATAAATTCTTTCCTCCGTTCAAGTTTTTTTGACAGCTTCTTCCAGAGTAAAACAAATTAATTGATGGATTTAATAGAAAGGCTCTGTTTATAGTCAAGCAACTAACTGATGGTAATTTATTCTGCTTTAAGTTGCTTTATGTAAATTTTGACTGCCATCCCAAGTTTGATTCTTATCTCCCTGTCAATATTATATATAGATTAATCTAAAGTGATAGGTACCAAACCAAAAAAATAAATTAACATTCATTCTTGGCCTCTCATACCTCTTAATTTTGAAGTTTCCTTTAGGGAATCATAAAATTAAAGATTATTTTCCTGCAATTTTTCTCCTCCTAAATATTTGGATAGCACACTGGGGTGACTAAATGGATAGTTTGAATCTACCACGAGCATGGCCAATCTGTAAAGAAAAGCTAAGAGAATGGGGAGTCCAAATGCACTTGGAGTACCTGGAAATTACACCTGGCAGCCAGCAACCTTTTGTGCTTCTTTGTTGTTCTGTATTTTCTAGCAGCAGGCTTTCAAGGGTACCTTTATTTCACTGATTACTAAATTAGTGTTGGATTTAATGAGAAAGATCTGTCCCTTTATTTGTGCCTTTTTTCCTTCTTCTTCTTACTTAAAAAAAAAAAAAAAAAAAAAGGATCAGCATCACAAAAGCTTTGTAGGTTTCTAGTTTGCTTTTGATGATGTGACCATTTGCTCCCATCTATCTCCATGGTAATAAGCTTCCTCCACCCCCACTTTTTGAAGCCTCAGATACTTGGGAGGCTGCAGGACTGGAGGAGAGTTGCATGCTAAAATAATGCAGAGAAATAGATTGGTCTCTGTAAATAGGCCTCATCTTCAAAGCATTCGAATTTTCTTCAAAATGCGACCCATTTTTCTTCGCTTGAAAACAGGTGTATTTTAGATAAAATATTTGAAAGCAAAAATTTGCATCCCGGGAGATGCATCTCAGTATAAGTACCCATATCCCAAACAAGACTAGGACAGGAATTTAAAACTGGAAGAGGCCTCAGACGTCATCTAGTTCAAGATTCTCATTTTACACTTGAAAAAATCAAGGCCCAAAGCAGTTAATTTTCTTGTATCTAATTAAAGCTGGAGATGGGACTTAGGCCTCCCAGCACAGTAATTCTTTCCTCTGTTACCAATATTTCAATAATTGTTATTATTATGTTAATAACAATAGCTATCATTAATAATAAAAGAAAATGAATTTAAGATGTGTTATAAAATGCAAATACTTGTTGTTATGTCTATGCTAGGCAACTTTTCACCATAACTTGAAACCCTTTAGAAAGGTTTCTCTTAAAGAACACACTCCTAAAAGTCAATTTCTCTTAAAGATAAAAAAGATAATATATGTATACACACAGACATATATATGGTTTTTTTTTTTTTGAGTATATAAGTCAAATATTAACAGTGGTAATCTCTGAGTAGTAATTTTAAAAAATCATTTACTGTAATTTTAATTTTATATATGAAGACTGCATTACTTTTTTTTTTGTCAGAAAACAAGGTATTTCTTGTTGGAAAAAAATTTTTGCTCACTTGATAATAAAAAGTAAATCATACTCTGCTCCAGCCCAATAATCTTTTCCCACAAAATGCAAAATGGTGATTTATAGTTCACAAACACTATACCTACCTACTAAGACTAAGTGTGGGAGCCTGGAATGGCTGTGCCCCCTCATCATTAGCAAGGTACCAGGGATTTTCATCCAGGACAGAACTGACTGTATAACCCAAGGCCTTTATAAAGACTATGCTCTTCACAGCTCTTTTTTTTAGCCCCTGTGTTTTCCTTATTGTTTTGTTTAAGAGCTTCTTTTAAGGTAAAGATCATATGAATTGGTTGTACTTCTTAGAGCTTTTCACCTGAAGACCTCAAAGCACTTCACAAGCCTTAACCCACTGATGGCCTCATTAAGTATGTGTTTGGTCTCAACGACTCTTCACGGTTGCACAAACAAACCTCAAATGATCTATTGCACCTAAGAAACATTGAAAACTCCCTGGGAACAAAATGTGCCCAAGAAGAACAATAGCAGGGCCACAGTATCGTACACAGGGACAGTCCCCAGTGCAGTGCCCTGTGTGTGGCAGGCGCTGAGAAGTTGTTCTGGGACTTCCCAACTTCAGTTCAGAGACGACACCAGGACTTCATTCTATCTCGAGGCATCCCCCCGCCAGGCAACCAGTGCACGGTGATGGTGCACCATAAGCTTGAACAGAGACAGTTGTTAAGCTATAAATTCTTCTCTGCTCCTGACAATGTGAAACATTGCAGACAATTTTTAAATTATCCTAAGTTTAACCTCCATTTTTTCCCTTTCTTGATTATTGTTGAAATCAACTAGATCCAAAGGATTTTTTTAACAAATCAATTTTATTGATACATATTAATAAAGCATAAATCCATCCAAAATATACAATCCATGGTATTTGGTATAATCACATAGTTGTGCATTCATCACTTCAATCATTATTAGAGCATTTTCATTATTTAAAAAAATTAATTAAAAAAAGACAAAAAAAACCTTATCACCTCCCAATCTCTCTATGCATCCTCTGCCGTACATAGCTGCTCAGAGTTTCTAATATCAACATTATTAGTAATATTAGTAACATTAATTTAATCCTATTAATAGAAGGATAATGCTCGAGACCTTGAGAAATGACCAAACCATCATTTACCGTATCTTTTCTTACACCTGGCTTAAACATCTTCCTGGGAACAACTCTAACTGTTTAGGAGAGGAGAGAAGAACAGAAAAGGAAAATATAACTTATGTTGGGATATTAAAAATTAGGGGGAAGTAACCAGGGATCTTTAAATAATGGTACAAAGTCGATCTCCAGATTTTTGCCCCATACCTGTTCATCCACTGGTCACCCCATCTCAATATATGGTCCAGGTATTCACCCAGTTGCTCAAGCCAAAAACAACAGAGCTATCCTCGGCTCCTCTCTTTCCTTCATCCCCAAATTCAGTCTGTCAGCAAGTCCTCTTAGCTTCACTTCCAAAAAATTCCCATATCTCTCCATTTCTCCACTTCTTTTCCTCTCCACAGCTGTTCCCTAGTCCAAACTCCTGTCATCTTTCACCTGAACAATACAATGACCCCGACTTTCAACCATTACTGCAACCCATTCTTCCCATGCAGCCAGATTTAAAACATAGATCAGATCATGCAGGACATGTTCCTGAACAAAAGCATCCTTCTCACGGAACAAAATCCAAACTCCATTTTGCCTAGAGGCCCTACCTGATCTAGGCACTGCCCACCTTAGATCTTTCATACCCCAATCTCTCCCTTACTTTCTCACCTGGTTGTTCTGGCCTCCAGGCTGTCCCTTGGTCTGCAGATGCACCCTTGCACATGGAAGTATCTACTCTGAGGAACTTTACATGGTTTACCCATTCACATCATTGGCATCTCTTCCCAAATGCTTTCTCACCAGAAAGACTCTCTCTCATCATTCTGTCTTAAATGGTACCTCATCCTTCATCTCCTTATCCTGTTTCACTCTTTGTGGCAGATTGAATATATAACACCCAGCCCCCCCAAAATGTTCTTACTCTTAACCCACATTGCTGTGGGTGTGAACCCATTGTAATTAGGACCTTTTGAAGATGTTATTTTTAGTTAAGGTGAGGCCAACAGAATCAGGATGGGTCTTAATCCTATCACTGGAGGTCTTATGAAAAAAAAGCCGCACTTTCTGCCACTACATAAAAAGGGTCCTCTCCTCTCCAGCCTTCAATAACATTTTCCTCACAATCGTTCATGAGGAGGGATGTGGTCTGTCCTGTTAGCAACCAAGAGCTCAGTTCCCAGAGCAGTTCCTCACATACGGAAGGTACATAATAAATATTTGTAGAATAAGTGAATGGTCTCACTTTTCTTCTTTTTTGAAGAAGAACATTTTGGAGATGATGATCAATGTTAGAGGTGTTCAGAATACCTGGAGAATAATGGTTCACAGCATATGCTAGAGCAAACAAATTATATTTCTACCATGGATCATCATAGTTATATGTAAGTGCTTCACATGGTATTTGGGCTATAAATTTCTGAAGCTCAGGGAGATGTTACCCCAACAGATTTACTATGTTCAATGCTATGTAAGTCTCACTGTAATCATTTATGATTATGTGAAACATGACAAACAAATTACAAAGGATCATATATTTAACTTCCATTATTTTTTCCTGCTTGACTACAGTAGAAATAAATGAGATCCAAAAAACTTTTAATATCAACAATAACATTACATGCTTAACAACCCCATTGGGTGGTTATCTTCTTGAGGACAGAGACCATGACTCATTCATCTTTGTATATTTTGTGGTAGTGATTTGCAAATAGTAGATAATAAGTATATACTTGCTGAATAGAATGCAATTGGTCCTTTCCACATTTGGTATGAATTTTTAGAATCCAGCGTGTATATGTATATGTTGTATGTATGTGTGTGTGCATGTTCAAATAAAAATTTCTATTTAGAAGTGGTCAGACTTGAGAGGCATTTCAGTTCTCCATAAGCCAATTTATTGTCACAATCTTAATAAAAGTAGCAACACACTTTTTTAGTGAAGCCAAACAAGTAGATACTAACACTTATATGGAAAAACAAACTGCAAGAATAGTCTGGAAAATAGTCAAAAAAGAAAAACTTTGAGGAGGGACTAGTTCTATTAGATATTAAAATCTTCTGTAAAGCTCCTATAATTTAAACATCCCTATTCTTAGAGAGGATGACTTCACAGAACAAAAATGTCAATTTTCCCTAAGTCAATTTTTAAATTATCACAATCCCAATAAAAATAGCAATAAACTTTTTTTATGGAGACAGACAAGTTAAGCCTCTTTAATTAAAACAGAATGGTACTGACCCATGACCAAACAAATACACTAATGAAATAGAATGAAAAGCCCAGAAATAGAACAAAATGCCTTTGGAAACTTAGTACATGAAAAAGTGGCATGTCAAATTACTGGGGCAAAGACAGACTCTTTAATAAATGATGCTGGGACAAATGGTACATTTGGAAAAAGATAAAATTGAATCTATATTTCACATCATACTCAAGGATAAATTCCAGACTAAAGTAGACTTATTATTATTCTATTATAAACTTATTATTCTAGCAATGGAAAACTTTTATCATTGATATAAAGGCAGTGGCCGCTAGAGGTTCTGAGGGGGAAGAATAGGTGTAACATGAGGGCATTTTCAGGACATCGGAATTGTCCTGCATGACATTGCAATGATGGATACAGGCCATTATACATTTTGCCATAACCTATAAAATTGTGCAGGGCAGAGTGTAAACTATAATGTAAACTAAAGTCCACAGTTAGTAGCAATGCTTCAATATGTGCTCATCAATTGCAATAAATGTACCACACTAATGAAAGACGTTGTTGATGTGGGAAAGTGGGGAGGGTGAGGGAGTGGGACATATGGGAATCCCCTATATATATTTTTTTGTAACATTTATGTAATCTAAAGCTTCTTTTAAAAAATTTAAAAAAAAAATAAGTATTTTTTAAAGTTTAATTCATTGAATATCTACTCTAGCAAAAATTATCTGTTGTTTCCATAGGGTTTCTTGCTCCTGGTAAAGATTTTCATGTCTGATATTCTGTTTTAGCAGTTATTACTACTCTGTGTTTATCTTGAGTACACTTCGGCTAGAGCTCAGCCTAATTGTCCTTCAGGTCTCTAAGTGAAATTTACTCTATCTTTTTAAGGTTAAATTACAAATAAAAGCATTTTTTAAAAAAAACGAATAAATTCCAAGCATTCAGGGATTTAAATATAAGAAGTCAAATCATACATGCATTAAAAGAAAACATGGTTGAATTTCTCTTTACCTTGGTATGGGGAATGTCAAAATCTAGAGGCAATAAAAGAAAAGATTTGACTACATTAAAAAGATTTTTTTTTTTAAAATTTTGGCATTGCTAAAATCCCACTATAAGTAAAAACAAGACAGCTAACAAACTGGGAGAAAATATTTGCAAGATATATCACAGATAAAGAGCACTTTAATATGTAAGGAACTAAAAAATGGAGGAACAACGGGCAAAAAGCCTGATAGAAAAATGGGAAAAATATATTGAAAGATATTTCTGGTAAGAAAAAGGGGGAAACAGTTTGCATTTATTAGCTATATAAGAAATAGACCATTTTTATTAGTCTCCATTAGGAAGCAGAAGACCCAAACTGGATAATTCAGGGGAGTTTAATAAAGAGTCAGAATTGAGGGAAACTAGCAAAAAAATGGTGCAGTACCCTGGGGCTAGCAAAAGCCTGGAAGCCATTACCACCCATTGGCCTGAAAGAATTCCTAGAGAATATGGTGCAGCTGAATGAGTAAGGCTGCCGGGCAGCCACACCGACAAATCACTGTGACTCAGCTGGGAGGGAGCTGACCTCAGTCACCACCCACTGACCTCCTGCTGGCATTGTCCAGTGGCAGAACTCAACCAGAATCCAGAGGCACAGAGGAGGTGAAGAGTGTTAAAGATATTATCTGCAGAGACACATGGAAAATCTTCAGCATACCAATTATTTCAAACACAGTATGCACCATGTACTGAACTGAGAGTCTCAAAATGGCCTCAAGACCCTCCTCTGTAGAAGATAAGAACTTGAGGCCACCTCTTTTAAGAATAGGGACTGAGTAGGAGGTGAGTTATATCTCTACTTCTATTATTATGAGGTTTTACTATAGTATTATAACCCTAGTATTAAAAGTATGGCAGATGAAAAAGCTCATATTTTCTGACATTACTTCCATTGAGAAGTAGGATGGATGTCTCCTCTTCCTACGTCTGGGTGGGCTCTGATTGTTTTGGCCATATGCCAGTTTCTAGGTTCAGCCTTAAGAGACTGGCAGCTTCCTTTTCCTGTCTCTTGAGACATTGATGCTAGAGCCTGAGTTGCCATGTTAGAAACCTGACTAGCCTGAGGTCGCCATGGAATGAAGAAGCCCAAGCTAGCCACCGGAAGAAACCATTTGTGTGTGTGTGTGTGGGGGGCATCTGGCAAGCCCCAGCTGTTCCAGCTCCTGGCAGCTGAGGCTACAGACCTTCTGGTAAGGAAGTGAGCTGTTCTTGCTGTGCCCCACTTGAATGTAGTAATCGTAAATTGCTGTTTTAAGCCATTAACTTTGTTATCCAGCAATAGATAACTTCAACAGAACAGTGGGGTGCTGCCATAACAACTACATAAACATGTGGCCTTAACTTTGGGACAGGGTGTTAGGCAGAAGCTGAAAAGACTTACGAGGACATGAACGATTGTGAAGAAAATGTTATTGAGGGCTGGAGAGAAGACCCTTTCTATGTAGTGGCAGAAAGTGTGGCACCACTGTTGTTTGCAGTAGTGTGGAAAATTGAAAGGGTACTTAATAACTCATGGGTTTGGCTTGGAAGATGTCCAAGCTGAAAGTTGAAAGTGCCAACTGGCTTCTTCTAGCTGCCTATGATAAAATACAAGATCAGAGAGATGACCCAAAGAAGAAATTGTCCAAGTTCTTAGCAAAATTTCAAGGAAATACAAAGCCAGGACTTATCGGGTTCTAAAATAATTCCCTCCCTTTAAAAGATTTCCAAAGGGAGAAATGGCTTTAGGGCTAAAATAAAATCCAGGGTGCGGCTATAAGATGTTTTGCCAGATAATTTTAAAGTCAAGCCTTACTAGGACTTCTTCATCATCATCTTTTTAAAAATGAGGTAAAATTCACATAACATACAATTAACTATTTAAAAGCATACAGTTCAGTGATATTTAGTATATTCACCATGCTGTGCAACCATCAATTTTTTCCAGTTTCAACATTTTCACTACCCATAAAAACACCCTTGTATTAGTGTTCTCCAGATAAACAGAACTGACTGGAGATACATATATATATTAAGATATTTATTATAGGAATTGGCCCATGTGACTGTGGGGGCTGGCAAGTCTGGTTGCAGTCTGGAAGTTGGTTGCAGTAGAGGCAGAAATTCTTTCTGATTCCGAAATCCTCAATTCTGGCTTTGGAGACCTCCAACTGATTGGATGAGGAGACTCCCCACACTGCTGAGAGCAATCTCTTTTGTTGATTGTAGATGCAATCAGGGGTAGATTCAATCAGCTAATTATAGATACAAATCCATCTACAAAATACCCTCACAGTAACAATCAAGCCAGTGCTTGTTTGACCAAGCAACTGGGCACTATAACTTGGCCATGTTGACACTTGAAATTAAACATCACAATCCTGTACCCTTTAAGTAATTATCCCCATTTCCCCCTCCACCCATTCCCTGGTAACCTCTAATCTGATTTCTGTCTTTATGGATTTGTCTAGCCTGGATATAACATATAAAAGGAATCGTACGGTCGGTGACCTTTTGTGTCTGGCTTCTTTCACTAAGCATAGTATTTTCAAGGTTCATCCAAGTTGAAGCATGCATCAATACACCATGCCTTTTAATGGCTGAATAGTATTCCACTGTATAAATTTATACACAATTTGTTTATCCATTTATCTGTTGATGGATATTTGAGTTGTTTCTACCTTTTGGCATTATGAATTACGCTGCTGCCAATAGGATTTCTATGAATCTTATGGGTGTGCCTCACAGACCATTGCAGTAAACAATAGAGCTTGTAAGACTCTTAAGGATGTTGTCCCACAGCAGCCACAAAGGAGGCTCAGGTATTTCTAATTTGTAAAATGGACATATTCATACCCACTTCACAGGACAGCTGTGATGATTGAACGAAACAATATTTGTTCATTCTAAATGTACGCTGAGTGTCTACTGTGCGAGGTACTGTCCTAGTGTTCCCAAACTTCCCATAGATATATTCATCTTCTAGATTTCTGAATGAAAAATTGGAATTCCCAGAAATTCTTGGAAATTCATGATATCACAAGTTATTCTGTATTTTTCCATATTATCTTATTTACAGGCTCTTAAATAACCATGACTAACAATAATAAAACAGTGAACCATTTTTTGTCATGTGGTTACACTAAAAGTTTCAGGGGTTTGTAGCCAAAATAAAACAGAATAAAATTAAGTTTAATTTAATTAAATTTAAAAATAACAAATGCATGATTTATTATGATGGACCTATATATTGGGACACAATTATATACTTCAATGACATGTGAAAATCATCTCTGATATAGATATTTTGTAATAGAAAATAACACAAAATAAATTCCAAATAAAATCATTTGGATAATTGAAGGAAAATATCACAACATTTAATTGTTAAAAGTTACCATTCTTAAAATGAAATTTAAAAACACACAAAACATTAGTTGCCCTATTTGACAACCTGGATCTTTGTTTCATGACAAATATTACAGATGTGGAAGTGAGGCAGCTTTGTACAGTGAAAGAGGGAAGGCAGCTTGGACCTGGCAGACAGCATGGCCGTGAGACCTGCCCAGAAACCTCCTGAAGGGAAGGTTGCCAGAAAGAGACCCTGGCCACTGAGCTCCCATTTGGAACTCTTTCCCGGATCAAACAAAAGCCTCCTCAATAGACCCCTAAGAGCTAACAGGCGGGGATGTAATGAATCAGAGCAGTAAACAGTTGGGGCCCCTCCCCAACATTATGAAGGGGAAGGAGTAAAGGTTTTAAAAGGCCCAACCTGGGGCCCCCACGTGCACGACTCACCCTGCAGCATGACTGCAGTCCATGTCTAGGACTGTGTAGTTTGTCTCTTAATAAACTCTTGACTCCCTTCCCCACCCTATGGTGTGTCCTTAAATTCTCTTATGCGACATAAGCCAAGAACCTAGAAGCCTAGAGCCCAGAGCCTTCCACTAGCAGAAATTTCTCCCATTTTGTGTTGATGTTAGTTGAATTAAGAGTTTGTCTAGAAGCATCTTCAAGTTGGGTGTCAAGGTACATGCTGCTTATTATAAACTATCATGATGGAGCTGGGGCTGATCAGTACAATCTTCAAGACGATATCTTTCTGGCAATTTTTAGAATAAGAAAAATTGTAAAACCATTTAAATATTCTTAGGTGAGAAATTCTCTTTTAAAACAAAAGTGAGGGGAGAATCCCCAAAATCAAGTCGTTTTGGACTGCAAAATACGCTGGAACACTTTAGAAAGAATGACCAAAATATTTTTAAGACTCTAAATTTTATAAAAATTGTTTTCTTACTGCTGATGATAGGACAAGTATGGCAAGGAATATTAAGAAATTGTAAGAGATATGTTATTTAACTATCTATTTAGTTTGATCAGCAGTAGATGCTTTTCCTTCTTTTGGGAAATGTCGACAGTCAATTTCATTTCTGATCATTTAATATGATAAGGCAAATTATTTGATTGTTCTGCCTTTTGTTTGTCTAGAGGCAAACAAAAAAGTATATTTTCTCATAACCTTCCTCACTGAGAAAACAGGTAAGATCAGGTACAGGATTCCCAGTAGGGGCTGGGAGTATAGAAGACCAGAGAGCCTTGTGTGGGGGTCAACTAAGAAATAAGAAGCAGTAACAGTGGATCTGTGACTTGCCATCAGCTCTTTCAGGCTGTGTAAAGGTCAAGAATGGAGTTTTTAGTTAAAGAGGCATTCCTTTCATAATGCCCTTTGAAGCTTTGATCTCTTCTTTCTCAGGTCATTAGGCGTGTGGTAGGAATTTGCATTATATTATTGGGCAAGACAAGATAGTAACACTTACATATACAAACTTGAATTCTTAGTTTCTTTCAAGTATAACGTGCCCCAAACGCTAATCAAGGAGAGCTGAAGCTAAGCAAAAGCCCAGCAAACTTCAGCTGCCTGTTTCTTGACCGGATTAGGAATTGCCGCAAATGCCTTTCTGTGATCGCCCTCTAGCGGATCACTTAAACCTAAAGTTTACAAGACACCTGGCAGTCGCTCTTTTCTAACACCCTCTTCTACCAGGTGCCTACTCATCCCTCAGGTCCCAGAGACGCCTTCCCTGGTGCTCCCTCCTCCCTCCCACCATCTTTTATAGACTGATTTGTGTGAATTTTTGATTGTCATCGGTCCTCTCCATCTCTAAACTAATATGTGCTCTCCATGAGGGCAGGGACCCAATTGCATCAGGGTGCCTGACACCATTCCTTAATACACATGTGTTAAATGAATGAGTAGATTAGGAATGAAGAGCTTAAAGGTCAAGAGCTTTAGGTACTTCTTCACTCCAGCTGACTGCTGGGAGTTGGAGAAAATATAAGTTCAAGGCATCTGTGCTCGAACGTTTCTTAAAGCAACTCAACTACTTTTAAAACTTTATTAAAGTGTACCATATGCAGAAATGTACACAAATGCACAAAAGTGCCTAAATGTACAGCTCAATTAATTTTCACAAATTGATCACACTCGTGTAACCCATACCCATGTCAATAAAGAGAACATTCCCAGAAACCCAAGAAACCCACCTGAAACCCAAGAAACCCACTCTTTCCAGTCACCTCCCCACCCCACTATCCACCCCAAGGGATGCCTCTTTCCAGTGGCTCACCCATCCCACTATTCTGACTTTTAACTGCATAAATTTGTCTTGCTTGTTTTTATATTTTACATAAATGGAATCATATGTCAGATTCCTGTGTCTGGCTTCTTTTGTGCCATATTACATTTATGAGTTTCATCTATTTGTTGTGAATGCCGTTATTTTTTGAAAATTGATTCCAGTGGTCAAAAATTATATATGCATACATACTACAAAAGGCTGCCCAAATCATCCTAAGTGATAACACAAGCAGTGTCTCTTAAGCTGGGCTCAATCACCCCTTCATTAGCACTTGGGCAGCCAAAGAAGTAAGCTATAAAACTAGCTGTCTGCTTAGGCAATGGCTCAGAAGCTTCCAGCTCCTCTCCTCAGCTCATTCTATTCCAGCTTGCTTGGCAATATCTCTCCTACTCCAAATACTTGGTGTTCTGTCCTGACATCCACACCCATCTCTGCTCTGGATCCCCTGGATTTAGTCTTCTTTCTAATTTTCTTTTCTTTTCTTTCTTTCTTTCTTTTTTTTTTTTT